>CAUYQG010003463.1:0-50174 GCA_963574415.1 Tarsius wallacei
GCATGCTACCACACCCGGCTGATTTTTGATTTATTGTAGAGATGAGGTCTCGCCAAGTTGCCCAGGCAGGTCTCGAACCCACGGGCTCAGGCAATCCACTCACCTCAGCCTCCCAAGGTGCGGGATTACAGGCTGAGCCACTGAGCCCAGCTGCTCTTCTGTTTTTTAAGGGTCTGGACTCCTGCAGTTCCAGTCTCAGAGAGAACTGGCTAAACCTGTTCTTTCTGGAAGCCTGGATCCTAGGTCCGGCCATGTAGCTGAGAGACTCCCTTTCCTTTTCCCCATGTTTAAAAACTAAGACTCAGACAAGCTGGGCTAATGCTTTTCTGGTGGGCATATTAAAGTCTCCTTATGCAACCAGCATCAAGGACAGTGTAGGAACACTCCAGATGAATTTACTTTTAACTGTCAAGTGCAATAGAACTGTTACCCATCAGCATCTTGAGAAGCAGGCAAAAGAAGGATAATTAAACCCAGCCTTTCAAATAAGCACTGTTGCAAAGGTTACAAAACACTGCAGTATTGCCAAACTTGGTGAAATCAATTTTCATTTTGTTGCAGTATGTGTCATGCAGAGATTGCTGAAACCAACAAAATGAAAAGCATTAATAATTGGTATTAATAGCTTGTATAAATTAATTTGCCTAAAAAATATTAGCCAAACAATGCATTAAATGAAAGCCTGCACATTAGGTAACATAAAGCTTGTACTTCCTATTGTTTTCAAAAATGAGGCATTTGAAGTTGAGGAAGTCTCACCAGTTGATGAAAACTAAATGAAAATCTCTTTGTCAAGAAAAATGAAGTTGATTTAATTGAGTGTAAAGGGAGCACCTTAACTGACATCAAAACCACAGAAAATATAATGAATAGTGAGTAAAATATAACTGACTTAAAATAAAATGGAGATAATATAAGTTTTTATTTGTTTGCAGTGCATACTGACTACCAAATACTTAAAAGAGTTACAACTTGATACTTCTGTAATACCTAAGAGGTAGATGGGGAGTAAACAATAAGTACAAATGGGAAATCAAATGCTGGCGAGGTTAAGTACTTTGTGAAAAATATTTCACGGATTCAATTCAACAAGTATTGAAAGCTAGGCAAAGCCATGGTTTGCCTGCTGTTGGCCTCATCACAGGGATCTGTGCTGGACATGGTAGGAGGCAGCAGTGACAAGGAGTTGAAGAGTTTCTGTGCTCAGTTTTGATCTTTGGGGTTATGATCTTATCTCTTGTCACATACCCAGTCACTTCATCAAGGACTGAGTTACAAGCTTAGAGGACTGTTAGATTCTAGGCTTCTTCCTCTATTCCATTCTGCTGTTCATTTTTATTAAGAATTCTACAAATGTTGGTTTCTAACTTCTCCCTGCAAAGGATGAATACCTCAAGAGTTAACTACAATGACTGAGTCCTAGACATTTATCATAAAAAGGCAGAATTTCAGTGACATGTGGCAAAACAAGAAGTAGAAAGAGCCCTATTCTCAAATGGGATGATATATGAAATTGTGGGATCATTTCTTGATTTACTTCACACCTAATGACCTACACAGCATTATCCATCCATCCTCCAACTTAGAGAACCATAGTAGTAAAAGCCATTCTCATTCAACAACTCATTCCCAAGCACCTACTCCAGGCTAAGCCTCTAGTACCCCAAAGAACAAGTCATTCAAACCCTGACTGCTTATCAACTCTCAGAACAGAGTTGTAACAGCAGGAGCTCCCCAAGGGTAAATCATCAATCCGTCCTTGACCCCTGGATTTAAGGTACTGCTGAACCTCAGCAGAGATTTCAAGAGAGTGAGCATTGCCAAGCCCCTCCACATGTGTGGTTTTCCTACTCATCTGTGCAAATCTCAGATTACACTTCCCCTCAAGGCACTGCAGGCTTCTCAGAGCAAAAGAATTAAATGCTTATTAGGATTCTGCACGTGCACCCTGGGAACTGCATCCCACATACCACAGTGCTGTCCCTGCTTCGTTAGCACTAATGCTCAGCCACATCTGACAAGGAACATCAAACCACTTCAGGTAATTGCATTTCCAGAGCAGCTGATAATGAAACAGGAAGATTTAGCCTTGCCCCTTACCTTGCTCAAAAAGTAGATAAGACCTAGCATTTTTCCCCCTTCAGTCAAGAAGTTTTGCCTTAAACTCTTTGACTGTTTTCTCCCTAATCATGAACACTAAGTTTTTAACTATGTTCCTTTGTTTGCAATATGTGTTATGTTATCTTACTTTCTTATTTAATCATGGGTTATCTTTCCACTTAATTAAACTCACTTTTCACTTTGAAACTTTGCATTACAAAGAAAAATACAGATGTCATGTAGAATTATTCCACTAATCTATTATATCAGTCAAATAATTGCTCCCAGCTCCCAGGTAAAGATGAGACATCGTTGCAACTATGATCAAAATCTTTCTCTTGTCTTTATTCAAATTCCTGAAATTTTAAAACCGGTAAGTATAAAAATACCATATCCTAAATATTCCAAGAAAACATCCTCCAAAATTTAATGTTAAACATTTGACTTAAGGACTAATTACAAGAAAAAAATCCACTGAAAGAAATGTGGGTTTATTTATGTTCAGCAAAATACCGCATTATTCCTTTAGTTTAATTTTCCACCTTACTATATATTTGTTTTCCTTTGTTAGATAAGATATAAAAGGACTTTCCTTGAGGATCTGTCCAGATCTATGACAAAAAGGCATTCTCTTAGTCTATGAATGAATTCTGATCTAAATTCATTCATTCTGATCTAAATTCAGTAATATTGATATTCAGGACCCAAATCTGTCTCAAGACTGATATCACAGCAAATCTAGTAATACATAGAAATAACAAGTGACTGACTACTTCAGAAAACTCTTCTGAAGATGTGTGGAAAGAAAAGAAACAAGAAAACATAATCTTCAGGAAACATTATCTTCTTGCTTAATTTACAGTTGAACAGGAGTGGGGGGCATGAGCTGAATTAAGATTGGTTCTGGATGCTGAAGAGTCAACAAACATAAGAAAAAAAGAAAGAAAAATGATTTGAAGCTTCTCCTTTTTAAAGGCAGTTTCTATATTTCCTGTCTCCACTAAAGATAATGGGAACAGGTCTGTACAGGAAGGAGTCTATGATGGAGAAGTGAATGCTTCCGAAGTCTTAAGATTCATTCACGCAGTGTGCATTTATTAAGTACCTAGGATATACCGCATTGTTTTGGCAGGTTTTGCACCTCTGATCTCTGTATATCTGTAAGGTGGTGCTGGCTACACAAAGTGCATTCTGTGGAAAACAGATACTCGCCAGAGAAAAGGTTCTTTCATGGAAGAGTTTGGGAAGCACTGCGTACTTTTTCCACCCCTTGCAGATTTACAATGTACATTGATCAAAAGACAATATAGTGGGAATTGCAGTAGGAAGTGGAGCTCCTCTGTCTGGGTCTGCTCCTAGCAAGCTGTGGGCTAGGGGCAACTTCACACGGCTCTCAAAGGCTGGGCCCTCTTATCTCTGACTGGAGAGCATTGCCTCAGCCACCTTCACAACTGCCTCCCTTCACAGCCCCACACTGGAGAATCTGCACCAGACAGTTCTGGCTGCCCACCCTGATCCATTTTTTCCCTGCGTCCTTTCTAATTCCTATTTGTTCTGATATCCTCCCTGCTTGGTGTACCACACATGCCTCGGGGGCACTGAGCTGCCTTTAGCTGTACTAAGTCAAGGGTGACTACAGCTTCCTTGCTTGTGATTTTCTGGGAGGCCGGGTAACAACCTTCCACTCTTCTTAGAAAGTTTCCAGCAACATTCCTCTGGACACTGAGTGGGCAGTATGGCACAACTGTGGTCATCTGGTTACCAAAGGATATGGGGCAGGTGAAAACCATAGAACAGCAAAGAATGCAGCTGGAACCACTGGATTAAGTCCACCTTATAACCCACTCTCCCTATGGACTTCCAGTTGTGTGAGCCAAGAAATTCATTTACGACAATCTAGGGCTCTCTGTTATTTGTAGTAAAAGTTATCTGATGGCCACAGCACTTTATAAAAAATGCCCTCCCTGACTGAGGACCCTCAGAAACATTGTGAGAGTTTGTCTCCGGGACTACTTGCCCCCATTGCCTGGGCTCTTTTGGAATATATTTGCACCAGAACTGGTTTTGAGTCTGTGCTTAGCTCCTGTGGATGGGCTTGCCTCGCCCTTTGCTCTGCAAGGCTTCTTACTGCCTTACTCGTGACACCCAATCAAGGGACAGAGTCCCAGACAGCCTGCTTGCCTAGAAGGGGCCCCTGACTCCCTTCCCAAATCTCTCACTTGTACCAGGTTTCCCAGGACCATTCCTGACATGGCAATCCTGCCAGACTACAGTGTCCTTGACAGGGATCGATTTCCATGAACTAAAAAAGTCTTTGTATGGAGGTTTAGAAGACCGTGATGCTCTCAGAACAGAGATCTAGAGATCTTATGCAGAGGTCCTGGGTTGTTGTTTCTAAAAATGATGCCCTAAAACTACCAGGGTGAGAATCACCAATATTTGAATCAGATACTTGTTAAAACTGCAGATTCCCAGATCTGTTAAATAGTATTCCTGGCATTGAGCTCTGGAAGCCCTATTTTTTACAGTCCAAACCATGGTTCTCTCACACTCTGGATCATTCCAAAGGCAGCTTAGTTTCCTGATGAAATAGAGGCCAAGACAACGGTGAGAAGGGCTGGGGAGGAGACAAAATTATGAAGATGTAGGGAGAGTGGGAAGTGTGATAGAAAGATGCTGACTGTTTCAGACACATAGTAATGAAACTGTGTCTGAAGGCAGACTTCAATCATGACAGCCTTGTTTTCTGATTTTTTTTTTTACTTTCTCCTTTGTGTGTCCCCTAGCCTTTGTTTTCTGGCATGATTTGCACCCCAACACATCCAGCATTACAATGTAACCCTCCACAAATCATACAGTCAACAACACAGATGAGGCAAAAAATAAAATCTCCAGGATCCAAAGGTCATAGCAAACTTTTGTGAGCTAGTGATCTATGTGTCACAAAAGTTTTGCTAAGAGCCAAGTTATTTCACAAATATGAAATATATTTTCTGGACTCCACGCCACACCTCACTATCAAATCTGTGCCTGTCCAGATTGCTCATTTCATGCTTTGCATGGCTTTGTGAGTTCTTTGTCAGTGAGAAGGAGAAACTGACTCACCCTTCTTCCTTTTTCTTATGAAATATATATACTACCTAGTGACTGACGTGAAGAAAGCAGATTGTATAGAAAATAATACCTATAATTTCTGACTGCTAACTTTTGCTCAGAATTGAATTTAGGGAGAGTTTACACATAGTTGGGGGAAAGTGTTAGGTACTATTTTTTTTCTTTTTCAAAGAATGATTGATGGATGGAATTCAAAGTTTATTCTTGAGTGTAGATCTATTCAAAATGGACCTTTGACAGGCCATTCTCTCAGGCCCTCTTCATACTCATAGTTAAACTCCTTGTCTCTTTTATACCAACAAATCTACATATTCCCTGTCTTTCCTGACCCCACTTCTCCAATTATCATTGAACATTTTGACACTAAAGTATTTCTCATTTTCTTACTCATTAGGGCAAATTAATCTGAACTCAATACTTGGCCATTACAGGTCCCTATGCAATGAACCCTAATGGCTGGATTTATTTTTCTGATTCTAGTTTCTAAATTACATTGGAAATACTACAGAGTCAACTTAAATGCATAGGACTTTCAGACTAGAACTCAACGGTCAGGTGTTGGTGTCTGGGCCTTCTGATCACCATCATCACCTTCATACTTTTACTCATTTCTTTGGTGGCTCCCAAAGTGGCTGTGTATCAGAATCACTTGAGGAGTTTGTTAAAAATACAGATTTTCTTACTCAACCTAGACATAAAGAGTTTGCGTTTCTGGAGTTGGGGCCTAGGAGTCTGATTTTCTTTCCTCCCTCCCTCCCTTTCTTCCTTTCTTCCTTCTTTCCTTCCTTTCAACTCCCTCAAGTGATTATGCAGACACCAAGGACCCATTTACTGAAGACTCTTGGGGAGCATTTCTCTGGTCCAGGAGTTCTTAAAACTTGTGTGTGTATCAGAAACACCTAGAGACCTTGTTAAAACACAGTGAATTCTCGGAGTTTCTGATTCAATAGGTCTAAAATGGAGTCCAAGAATTGGCATTCCTAACAAGTTTCCAGGTGATGCTGATTTGCTGATCTGGAGACCACATTTTGATAACCAAGCCTCTAACCCAGGCCACCTGTGCACGTGTTTATTATTCATTAATATTTCTATTATGTGGCCAAGGACTGGGCTTCAGAAGAAGGATGCCAGGTCAGAAGAAGGATGCCAGGTCAAAATCAATTTTCAATTATTGGAGTGAGACTTGGGCTTCATCTCAGATCTACCAAATCAACATTTCCAGAATGTCCTGGAAATGTTTCATTTTGCAGTCACCCAGAAAATTCTGATTTATCACAAGGATTTGAAACCATTTCCTTGGATGATTCAACTTGTGAGTTGATTAATAACATATGAATCATTATTCGATTTTATCTGAAATTCAAGTTTAATGGAGCATTCCGTATTTTTATTTGTAAATCTTTAAATTATTTCTTGTTTATCTAAAATTCAAATTTAATGAAGCATTATAATTTTCATTGTAATTTATAATTTTCATTATAATGTCCTATTCACTTGGCCGTCTTTGCCAGTTTTGCTTTCTTTGTGTATTCCTTCCTTTGCTCAACATACTCCTATTCTAAATGCTTAAGGGAGTAGAGATGAGAAGTAAAACCTGTATGAATAGATGTTTCAAGAAATAAAACACACACACATGTACAAAAGAAAATTCATTAATCTATATGGCAGAAACAAAAGCAGAAAAATATGTACTGTCTGCTAATGGTTTTTTACCAGACAATTCGTCAATTGCACAGTCAAAAAAAAAAAAAAAACCCTGGGGAATAAAAAGACACCAAAGATGCTATTAAAATATTCCAAGTGAAGTCATATATAATTAATTTCAAACAAGCATAAGCTATGAAAACACAAATAATTCAAGGTGCTGAGTGAAAGGTGGGATAAATCTATATCAGGCTTCAAAACTGATGCTTCCAGGTGAGTCTACGTTTGAACTAGAGGCAGGGAGATAATGATGTCTGCCCCCTCCCTATTTTATGGGACACTAAAGAGTCTTAAGATGAAACGTTCCCAGCGTGTCAAGGCTGAGAAGAAACATAAATACAGCTCAGTCCCTGACATTAGTATATAAATACTAAGAGACAGAAGCAAATACATGGAACAATCAAAATAGAGAAGAAAAATTTACTGATACAGAAGACAAAGAAAATAAGAGAAGTAATCTGGCAAACTGTTGCCCAGGCTGAAAAGCCACCATTAACACCATCTTGCAAAAAAAGTAGCTTTCTCCTTAAGCAGTCTTGACATCTTATAGGTTAGAGGTCAGCAAAGTTTTCTTGTTAAGGGCAAGATAGTAAAGCTTTTAGATTTTGCGCACCATACAGTCTCTGCAGCATCTCTACAACCCTGCCATTATAGCATGAAAACAGACACAGACAATATTTAAACAGAATGGATATGGTTGTATTTTAATGAAAATTTATTTACAAATATAGGTCCTGGGACAGTTTTGGCCTGTGGGCCATAGTTTGCCAACCTATGTCATAGGTGAGACCCTGTGGCAAGGATAGCATCATTAGTAGATTCGACAGGGCACCAGCATTCTAATGATGAATGTTTAATTAGGGGGAAAAACACATTCCATTAACTCACCACGATAAATACAAGGGCAGAGTGGTAAAGGTCACCCCAAAATGTGAAGGCAGGAAATCAGGATGCTAGAAACAGGAAGAAGATACTCATTTGAAATTTTGAGATCACATTATAAAATTGAAAGAGAAGGAGAGAATGGGATCAAATACTGTAACATGCATTTAGAGAGATTCTCTTGGTGGACCTAACATGGCAGAGAAGATAACTGTGGAGGAAAAGAGACCCCCTTGACATTTTCTTGGACAAAGATTCTTTAAGCTGCTACTTTTGAGGGTGCATCATATGATGATGTGTCATCTTCCTCAATCAGAGAGGTTTTCAGACCTTCTCAATTCACTAAGTTTGCATTTAGTATCCCAAAATGTGTCCTTCCCCAAAAAGAAAACAACCAAGCTGCTTTGGCATATAATTTTGCACTTTAAACTAACCTGTATTAGCAATGGTGCTTGGACACAAAACTTCAGTGACCTCCTTGATGATCCTGGTAAATATGTTTCACCAGAGGCCTCTGTATCAATCAAGACACACACAAGCATGCATTTACAATGTATAATTTAAAAGCTTTATTTTCCCCTCACAGCTAGCAAATAGATTTCATATTAATTCGACTGGAAGTTTTCTTTATACAGTAGGCATTCTCATTGACTTTGATGAGGAAAACTGCTTTCTCATGGGGGAAGAGTTAGATTTCATAGAGCTGCTCTGAGCTAATCACAGAAATGTTTGCCCTGGCAGCCTCTGAGGGAGTCCTCGTAGCTAGTCAAGTGGAGACTAGTCACCAGAATCCTCCCTGAAAATGTAGCTCCCTTTGACCAGGAAGCCTGGAAGTCAGATCATCTTCTCAGCTAAATTCCAATCCTCAGTCCTGTGGCCTCATGCAGGAGCATTTTAATCAAAGCAAACCATTGGCTTCTGCCTGGGGGGTCCAACACACACTTCACCAAGTGTAAGATTGGTCTCTTCAAAGTTCACCGCTCACACCGTTTTGGACTTGTGCTTCAGAGGGCTGGTCTCTGCCTCTCCCCGGAACAGTGGCATCATAGCAACAGAAGCACAAAGGCCCAGGCAAGCACTGGTAGGTAGGGCATGGAGATACTGCTGCCAGATGTTCTCTGAGCGTGCATTACAGCAAAGACTGCATTAGTATGATTGGTGGGTAACTCTACATTGCAGATCATTCCTTCACAGCAAGACCTACACTCCTGTTACAAAAGGAAAAGGAGAGAGCAAGGAGAGTGAGTAATGAGAAGAAGAGGGAATGAGTGAGACAAAGAAAAACAAAAGAAAGGCTTCTTCGGCTCTATCTGAGTCTATCCAGTCTATGCATCACACAGGTCCCTGGGTATCCTTGCCCCCACCCATGGATTGGGAGGGAAAGATTGAGAGTCTTTTCTTCCTAACTGTGACTTATCTGCATCAAACTCAAGCATTAATTAGCGAGCCAAAGAAGAGGAAGGGAAACTGAAAGAGACTGCTTGATTGAGTCAACAAATCTTCTAAAGGTTTGCTAGGGAAAACACTGAGACAAAAATGAAAGCTAGGGACCCTTTGGATTAGTCATTGATTTTCCTTCTCAGTACTACTTGTTAGGGGATAATAATGACTCTCTATTGTCTAGGCTAACACCTGATTCTTATCATTACAGCGGCTATGGTTTGCTGATTAATTAAAACTGCTTAGTGGTGACAAAGGCTTGGTCCCTAACAGGTATGGTCAGAGAATGTTTTGGGGTAATATCAATTCTTGCCTGGTATGATGCCTTAATCTGATAAACCCAGCCATTCATGGAAGCTTCCAGGATGTCTAGGTACGATAAAGGCATTGATTCTAAGCATCTGTGTCAGCGGTTCTCAACCCTGGCTACACATCAGAATCACCTTGAGGAACTTTTTAAGACGATCCTAATGTCCAGAACCCCTATCCTGAAGTTCTGTTTCAATTGGCCTGGGATGCCCCCTAGCAAGCGTAGCTTGTAAAAACTGCCCAAGTGATTCACAAGTAGGCAGAGCCAAAAGCCACTGATGGCAGAATCATTTTCTGTACTTTAGGCTAAATCAGATTCTAAAATCTCATGGAATAAATATCCCCCCAATAATCTTTTCTCAAACATTTCAGAACTTCAGGCACATAAAAAAGTAAAATACTCATTTAGAATGAGAAAGTTAAAGAGATCAATTGTGTAAAATGTATCTATAGTTCATTGCATTAAGCTGAGGCTAATCATTCACATTCTCACTTCCTCATCCTAACCAGAGGTAGTGGTTAAGACAAGGTTTCCTTCATCAACCTTTTCTTTCTTTCTGCCTTCCAGTTCTCCTGTGCAGTGTTCTTGGTAATTCTTGGCCAGGAATAAAACAGTGAGCTGGGTTCTGTAGTATCTGTCATTCTCTCATGTGAATGGTTAACTCTTGGGCTACCAGAACTGGCTTCAGACCACTCAGAGTCTGAGGTATAGGGTGTAGCTCTGGAGTCCTGGAATTTCTACTCATTTTTAGTAACATTATTTCTTACTGAAGAACAGAAGTCTTCAACTTCTCTTTGGTCTCCGTATTATCATTGTAATGGAGCCTTCTTTAAAAAATTTATAAATATCTTTGACTGTGGTGGTTCACTCCTATAATCCCAGCATTTTGGGAGGCTGAGGCAGGAGGATTGTTTGAGCCTAGGAGTTCAAGACCAACCCAGGCAACAAAGTGAGGCCTCGTCTCTAAAAAAAATTTAAAAATCAGCCAGGTATGGTGGCACATGCCTATAGTCTCATCTACTCAGCAAGCTGAGGCAGGAGAATCACCTGAGCCTAGGAGGTTAGGGCTGCGGCGAGCAGAGACCATGCCACTGCATTCCAGCCTGAGCAACAGAGTGACACCCCAACTCAATAAACGAACAAATAAATAAATAAAATATAAATATGTTCAACCTATTATTTATCCTGCTGCTTCTCCCATGATGTATCATTTACCATTACTCACATGAAATTTTAGACAATACCTTACACACACACACACACACACACACACAAAGACACACAGAGACATACACAGTGACATGATCCTTACTGTATGTTCTGAATCTCGGCTGTGGTGGCACCCGACAAAATGACATTCGTTCCTAGAGGCACACTTTTTGGTGATGGATGTACTTCTCCCATGGCTGGTGAAGTGATGAACTGTCAGACAGTACTGTGTATCTAGGCAAGAGAAAACAAGGAGCAAAAAACAAGGCAATGTCACTTTCCACATTGCAAAAGAGACCTCTCAACAGTCACTTCAGAACTGACTACAATTCAGGATGATCCTTAGGTCTCTAAGCACGAAATTTAATAGCAGTGAACTCTAGAGTTTCAAGGTGGTGTTTTTGAAAAGACATCAGCTTCTAAAGCACATGTGTGCTTTGAAAATGAAAATAAACGGGCACCCATCCTTTGGTGTCAGCTTTAGCTGACAGAAAAATTTGTCCAAGCTTCCATCACACCCTGGGTCTACTCATCTGACATGAAAGTGTTTGTGTCTTTGGCTCTCTCTTTTTCTCTGCCTTCAGCACAAGCTCTAGAACTCTAAAATAAAATGAAAATTGTGAATGTAAAATGCAATGGATCAGAATACTTGTTGCATTATTCAACATTTGTCTCTCCTATATTAATAGGCCATGTGGCGAGCTGAAATGAAAAGTGCCTCAAATTACACATCAAGATCACCTTCCTTACTCATCTAGTTCTTGTTCTAATCCTACCAACATATTTGATTTTTCCTCATCAATGCCTTTCCATTTTTTCTCCTCCTCTTTAATTAACTAATACTTTCTCTGTTTCTCGCCTACCTCCTGCTCGGTATAGTTATAGTAGCTCATTTCTACATGCAGTTATCCTTATGGTTTTAACCACTCACATTTCATTACTTAGAATCCTTTCAAGAGGTTTCATTCAATATCCTAGGACACTCTGCTTTGGTTCTTTGTCTCTTCTAAAGGGAGGAACCCCCAAAATCCCAGAATTTAATTATTAAAAATTGTGTCTTGCATGTTTAAACTTCAATTATCATCAAAGTACTCTCCGATTGATGCAATACACCTATTGAAGCACTTTTTTTCCACTGCTTAAAACAGTTTTTGAACTTGTCAATTTTATTGCCTTTTAGTGCTTCTGCCATTTTTTGTTTCATCTCTTTTGTATCAGCAAAATGCTTCCCTTTGAGGGCTTTTTTCATCCAGGGAAACAAACAAAAAAAAGTTACATAGGGCAAGATTGGGTGAATAGGGAGGGTAGGGCATGGAGGTCATGCTCTTTTCGGTCAAAAACTGCTGAACATTCAGTGTGGTGTGGGCAGGTATGCTTGTAGATCACCCATCGTGAAATGGGCAAATGCATTGAAAGAATTTAAAAAAAAAAACATTCACCGAGCTGAACACAAGCCACTCACAACAATGTTAGCTAGGTACACTGATGCTGATGGGCCCCTAGAACACTTACCTAGTGGGGGGAAGCCCTACTATAAGGGACCCACCCTCCAAAAATAATTCTGTTTTTTGTTTGCGGTCCCCCGTCATCTAGTCACCTCAGGTTTATAGAAATGCTTCCTAGTTTATTGATCAGGGACTACAGCAGCAATGTCATAGAATGGAAAAAAATTGGACTAAAGAGGAGAAGACTGGGCTTATGGAATTACCTCCGTCACAAGAGAGCAAGTCATGTTAGATTTTTGAGCTTGTTTTCTTTTTAGTAAGATGATGATAATAAGTGCCCTGACATTCTGATATGGCTGTTATAAGCTTTAAATGATGTTACAAGCTTCAAACAATACCAAGCACATATTAAATGTGAACCACCAGCTGGGTGGTCTTCTAACTTGTATTCACTAATTCAGTCTTCACCACAAGCCTTAAGGTAAGTCATATTAACATCCTTGTTTTACAGATAAACCGAGGCACACTTTCTGACCCATGGTCACATAGAAAGAAAATGGAGAGAAGTGGGATTCTAACCCAGGCAGTTTTCTCGGGTCTGTGCTCTTAAGCAGAATGCTGTTCTCCCCACATCAGTATGGTTAATACTAACCTGGAGGGTGCTATAGAGTGCTCTACGAGAATAGCCAACTTCCAGATTCAGAAGAAAAGGGAACCACTAAATGTTTTGGAGACGTTATTTCAATTTCTACTCCAAACAAAGAATTGAAAACTAGTAGCTGCATGTGTTCATATAGAATGTCACACACGTTAAAGCAGTCCTTAAAAAAAACCAGCATAAAAGCCAGGGTAAATAAAACAAGAAATGTCATTCTTGTCATATCTTGTTACACAGAGAACCTCTTTTAACAACACCGACAGACCACAGGAGTGAGGCTGTAAAGTGAAAAGGAAACCTGAGATGACAAAGAACAATAGCTGCAGGCGTGTTTGCTCCAAGAAATGGTTGACTATCACTCCCTGAAATAATGACAAAGTGAAAAGAAATTACACCCTCAGTTAGAATTCCAGATGGTTAGTATCTTCGTGACTCAACTGGCCTATAGTCAAGAATGTCCTGTCATGTCATGCTAGAATGCAAGGCCATTCCTTACTGATCTCCTTAGGAATCAGCTTCTCAGGGTGTATGCAGCAGAACTGCTCTTCTCCTTCCTTTCTGTGTGTGTGTGTGTGTGTGTGTGTGTGTTAGAAAGCTATAGCTTCCCCTTTTTGTTCACCCATTTCAACAGAGAGGAAATTCTAAAACCCAGAAATAGGCATGCATCTTCTTTGCACGCACGTTAAAATGGCTCTGGTTGATGAGTGACAAATTGGAGTATTATGCACAGAACTAGCAGGAACAGAATTTTGGTACAACTCCAAACAACAGCATGGTCCACGAAGACAAGACCTAAGAGATTGAACATCATCAATATCCCAGCTTACCACTGTTCTAACTCTTGCCAAGTTTTCAAAGGAATTTAAAGCAAATTATTAAAGAATGATGAACAGAGGCATCAACCAACATTGAAAACTTTGAAATAACTAAGATAAATTTTTGTGAAAAATGTATAAAATGAAATCCTCAAATGTACATAATCTCACATGCACTTATAATCACATACATGATTTAAGGACAATCATTCCGCAGAAATGTAAAAGAATCTCAAGAAACTAATTTTTTTGGTAATTATTCTTGAAAATAAATAATAAAAAATATTGTCTATATAGATGTCATAGACATTTGTGCTAATTTAGCACAAGATTCTCAGGCACAGTAATGGTTTTAGTGTATGGAATTTATTGCCTGCACACCTTGGCTTTATTTGGAAGAGGTAAAGCCATGCCACTGCTATAATGTGGTACAGAAATTTCCCAAAGATTCATGGCCATAGTAGACCAAAACTAGTAATTTTTAATTCTGTATGAGTTTGTTTTTCTTGATATTTTATAAACAAAAACCTAAAAAACAGTACACCCTAAAATCTTAACAGCCGGATCTCCTTACAAGTAGAGTGTTTTAAATTCCAAATCATCCATGTGCACATTCTGTCTGCTTTACTTCCAACTTTGTATGTATGAAGTCATACAACGTCCCACCTCCTCTGCTCCACCAAGCTAGTTCAAGCCCCATCTTCTGTCTGAAGGCAATGAGAGTCCCTTCTTGGTGTTCCCTTCTACTCTTGTCCCTGACCATCCATTCCTTACACAGCAGCCAGAGCTTTGTGTTTTGGAACACTGGTATCATGTACTCCCTAGCTTAAAACTCTCTATTGCCTTCCCTTCACATTTACAAATGAAATCCAAACTCTCTATTCGAAAAAGAAACTCTTATGTGCCCTGGTTCTTGCCTCCCTCTTTGATCCTTTCCCCATCTGCCACTAAGCCTCAGTGGCCAGTCTCTTCCTGTTCATTGATGAGGCCAAGTCTATTCTTGCCAGTTGAAGACTGCATTTGCTGTTCCCTCTTCTGGCATACTCTTCCTACATATCTCCATATGGCTGGCTTGTTTTGGTCATTCAGGTCTTAGTTCTAATGTACACTTCTCAGAGAAGATTTCCCTCACTACCTCATCAAAGACCCCCAATCATTTTGTCAACAAATATTTACGGAGTGCCTAATACGGGCCAGGAAGTCGATCAGGCATTGGAGTTATACCAGTGAGCTAAACAAACTAAAAAGATACTCAGATGTATATTAAATGGATGAATGAGTTTACAAAGCATCAATAAACTTCAAGAGCAAAGAAAACTTCCTTTGCTTTATGC
Organism: Tarsius wallacei; assembly: GCA_963574415.1. Lineage (NCBI taxonomy): Eukaryota > Metazoa > Chordata > Mammalia > Primates > Tarsiidae > Tarsius > Tarsius wallacei. The sequence continues at coordinate 15,012 of CAUYQG010003463.1, forward strand.
CAGTAAGTATGACTCTTCTAGAGATATCATCAAGCATTTCTGAAATTCTGAAATTCTGAAAATACCTTAATCAATATTGTGATCTTTCTGTTCTCCCTGGTAAATAGCGTTTAAGAAGTTCTTCCTGAAGGCACTCAACTACAAATTGAGGCTTTGACACTGGTTTCCAAGTTCTCTCAGTATATATAACCTAATGTCTGAACAGTTTCAGAAAACGATTCGATTCCTAAAGAACATCATCAGCCTGTTGGTATGCTAATCCATTACGTTAAGACATCTCGGCAAGTCAGGAGAGACCTAAATGAAGTGAGATCACAAAAGTGTTTTCCAAACTCGGCACACTTACTTTGTGGACACCATTTATCTTCCGCCCATCGATTGCAGTTATAATTGTCGCCTGCATTTTCACAGGTAAAGCACTTGAAGCTATTTGGGAATGGTGTAGCTTAAAAGAACAAAAGCAAAGTGAAACAGTACGTTACAAAAGACAAACATGTCAAGCATGAAGTATGGCACAGAATGAACAACTTTTAGTAAATGAAACAAAACCGACAAGCCACCATCCTTAGAATTTCTGTTTCTAGGGTGCTGGATTTACCTATCAGGCTTTCAGGCATTTCCTTCATTCCTTTTATTTAAATATTTCTTATATGAATTTCCACTCTAGAGTAGTGAATATGATCCCACAAGCCACTCTTGAAAGCTGCAGTATTGTTCCATTCTCATTTATAATTTGGGAATAAGTGGGGGGTCAGGGGAAAAGGCAAGGGTGGTAGTGGTATTAGAACCAAAACCTTGATCCATGTGTCATCCCTGAAAAGAACTGGAGTCAGACTAACCTGAGTTTAAATTCTGTCCTTCCCACTAGTTAGTTGTGTAATTTTACCTTCTAAGATACAATAATATTTATAATAGCAACAATAAAGAGCCCCATGACTTGCAGAGGTGTAGTGAGGTTAAGCGGAAAGTTGCAAGAAAAGAGTCTCAGGCACATCAAGTCACGCTGGTTTCCATCCATAGACACTTTCAGTACATTTAACCTCAAACGAGTAATCTCATTTGATATGTGTCACTTATCACATTAGACCTTGACCAGGAATGCAGCATTTAACGTGAGGGGTGATAATCATTCTTAAGCCCTTACAGTCAGGGCTTGGAAATTAAAAAAAAATTCTGAGTTGCGGGCAGTCTGGATTGAAAGCAACTAGTACGTTCTTTTTGTCTGTGTTGTAGGGAGGGTGGGGCTTATGTCTTGTCATTTTAATGGTCAAAAGGAAAAAAAATAAAGCAATTTGACACTTCTGTTTAAATGAGGGTATAGGGCCCTGGGTAAAATTTTCAGTTCTCCCATTTTTGGAGAATGAAACAGACAAAGATCAAGGCAAACCCCAAATCATCCTCGTAGCATAACCAGAGGCTGGGGTGAAAATTAGGAAGCAATGGGTATTTCAGATAAGGGGGGGGTGGAGGATATATATTGCTGCATAAAACAAGAACAAACATCGGAAGCTAAAATTCGGAGGACATGAAGTTAAATATTGTGAATACATTTCAGTTTTGCTTATGTACAAAAATACATACGGCAGGTAAATAAATAAATAATGACATCTATTGTCATCTATTAAATCAGTACCTTTTAAAAATACTGTAACAGTTAACGCTTGTGGGTAAATGGTTAAAATACAAATTGGCACACAGCCTTTTTTTTTGATTTAGTAATTTTAATTCCAGGAAATCTATTCTAAGGTCATTATCAATTGAAGAGAAAAGTGCATTTAAAAGATTTTTAATGAAATATCATTTAACATTTAGCTTATGGCCGGGAGTGGTGGGTCACCTCTGAAATTCCAGCACTTTGGGAGGCCTAGGTGGGAAGACTGTTTAAACCCAGGAGCTGAATACCAGCCTGGGCAACATAGAAAGACCTCATCTCCACAAAAAAATCAAAAAATTAGCTAGGCATGGTGGTGCGTGCCTGTGGGACCAGCTACTCAATAGGCTGAAGAGGGGGGCTCGCCTAGGCCCAGGAGGTTAAGGCTGTGATGACCATGATTATGCCACTGCAATCCAGCCTGGACAACACAATGAACACCCTCCCCACAAATTCAAAAAACAAACAAACAAAATTTAGCTTGCTTGTGACTTTTTTCCTGACATAAAATATAGGAAAATGGTGAAATAGGCTATAGACCAGCCCTGTGATTTTTCTTTTAATGTAAAAGGCATTAAAACATTTTTGAAGACACGGAAAAATATTCAAAATATAATGTCAAGAGTGTGTGTGTGTGTGTGTGTATGACTGGAATAAAATTTTCTAAAATGTAAAGAAAAGCTCCTTTGAATCTTAAGATTATGAGTACATTTTACTCTCTTCTATACATTTCCTGTCTCTTTGGAATTTTCTCTAATGAACATGTATTACTCTTCTCTCTTTTTTTAAATGAATTTTTTCTCATCATACATTTTACTAAGCCTAAAAAGTTTGAAATTTGTAGATAATTTAGGGTCAATAAAACTAAGATTATGCCATGCCTTTCAGCTATCAGTATACAGTCATTACCAATTTAGAAATGTGTAATAAACGATAGTTTCAGGTGTGTTTGTGTAGTATATGTATGTCCACATATATATGTGTAGGCTATATGTTTACACACACATATGGATATGACTGAGTGTCTCTCACCCTCTTCACCTCTGGAGAAGTGACTTGATATATAGTTTTAAAGTCTTTCATCACAATTTTGACACTTTCAGATGTGAGACCCACAAGCATTCAGATGTATACTAAATAATTTTATTTACAAGAAACTCTCTCTGGATAAAGTATATCAGAGTTTTACTTGTCTGAAGAGAAAAAAAGGACAATACATGTATACAAACACAGATTTGCCATAGATGTATATAAAATATATTAACATGTATATACTGTGGATAATATATACTAATATTTGCCTGTTTTTAAACTGCTAATGGAAAAGTTGAGTTTTATGTAACCTTTGCTAATGGTAATTATGCATAATAGTAATGAAAATCCAGATAATATTCCTTTTTAAATTTCAAACATACAAATCTGTTTTAAAAATTGTTAATGGTCATATGAAAGAATTAATATATCATGTATGCAGACACTTCCTACAGCCAATATCCTTCTCCAGCAAAGAGATCAACAAAGAACAATGAATTTCCTCTGCTAAGCCATGATTAGGGACAGTGTTCAAAATAACTGCTTTTAAGCAAAAACCCTTTTAAAACTTTAGCAGGAAGCCAAAACATTTTAAAGAAATGGAGAAAATTTCCATAGATAAGTCTGTTGCTATTCTAACTGGTCTTCCATTGGTATTCTGTGGCCAACTCCTTCTAAAAGAGGAGAAGAATCCACATTATATCTTATATTTACCTGTTAGAAGGTCACTGTAGGTTATTTCATTGTTACGTCTTTCGGGCTTTAGTTATCATTTTTAATCACCTTTTTCACTGGGAAAGGACTTCCTTAACTAAAAGTTCAAATGAACTTAATTAAGTTAAAGTTTTAATGAAGCTAAAACAAAGCTATTTTTATTTAAGATCATTTTATTTTATGAAACTAAAACAAAGCTAAATAAAGCTTAAAGTTTTAATGAAACTAATTGAACATTTGGAGGATATTTTGCAAAGGCAGGTAAGACCCTCTGACAAAGTAAATGCACCTTTTGGCCAAGTTTGAATGCCTTTATATAAACTTACTGAAAATGATAATTTTTTACTGGCATTATTGCATTTTCAGTTGAGTAAAATGAATTGCTGAATTTGTATTTGTGTAATTTAAAAGATCTTTGCTAGCTGAGAAAAATTAAATCTGAAGGTAGAAATCTAAAAAAAAAAAGAAAGAAAGAAATGGAGAAAATTTCTCTCACTATGCCCTTACCCACAGAAGTAATGAATGACTTTCTATTTTATTTTAAGTATAGATCAAATGTTCCCCAAAAAAGACAAAGTTACAACAAATGGAAAAGGGGGCTTTAAATGGGCACTCTGACCCTGCAGTTGTGAACTAGGATGGCAGCCACTACTTACGGTCGAGAGGAGGCCTCACATTATAGAAGTTGATGTTCTTGGCAAACGCCCAATTTTCTGAGAAGATAATGATCTGGACAAGAGCTACAGCTAGAGCGTGACAGAGGAGCAGCATGCTGGCCTTGTGTATTGGGCGGTCCAAATCTATATCCCTGTGGTGAAAAGACAGACTGGTTCAGTTTCTTTATATTTTACACATCAGTGCAAGTATGTTTTGCTTCTGTTTAAAAAGCTCGATTATTCAAATATATCCAACCATCACCTAACTGTCAAGTAGGGCCAGCACCTGTGAGTACACTGCATTCATTCTTCTCGATCAGATGAAAGGTAAGTAATTACTGCCTTCTACTGGCCAGGCCTCTGCACTAGCCAGGTGTGTTTAGCAGAACAACCTTTCAGGTTCAGGAAGAACAAGCACCCAGAACTGGCCTGGCTGTACCCCAATCCATCGGTGCCTGAGGCTAGGTGGTTTACTTCATGTTGAATCACCGGATCTCTTAAATCAACTACGGTTCTGAGGAATGTTTAGCGGGTTACTGGACCACCTATCTGCCAGTTCCATTAACTGAGTAAACACTTGTTTGATAAATGTTTGCAACTCTTGCAAAACCTGAAACAATAAAAGTGAGAGCAGTGGGAAGGACAATGGGGAAAAGGACACGAGTATGAGAAATAAAAATCTCTACAGATCCCAGAGCACACAGACACTAAGAAGAGAAACAAGTCACTGTGAAATGTCAGTCCCACTTATTTCTGTCACACTGGGTGCAAAGATAAGCTGCCAGAAGGCTCTAGAGGAAGCAGAGTAAAAGTTGTTAGAAAAGCTGAAAGCTATATAGTATTAGTCCTGGTCCACAAATGCTACTCACTGTGTTCATGGACTTTAAGTAGGCAGGGATGAAACCCATGAAATGAGGGACATGCATAGAGCACTGAGTAAAAGATAGGATATCTTAAGCCATATGGATGTACTCTCCAGAGGCCAATCTGATAGCAAAAAAATATATAATGTCACCACTGACAGGTTCTCCTTGACAAGGGGAAAGTGTAGGCAGTGGAAAAAAGTACATGACTTCGAGTCCGAAGAGTCTGGTTAAGGCACTGGCTGTACTATTTATTAGCTGCCTGACCTTGGCCAAGCTCTTTAAACTCTGTTAACCTCAACTTCCTCATCTGTAAAGTGGTTTAATTATACCCACGCTGTCCACATGTTCAGGTAAATGTGAGCATCAAATACAGGCTAACATGGGATTGTGTATGTAAAAGCATTTGTAATGATATTCTGTGAAAATGTTAGAATATTAGTGTTCAATAATAGTGGCTGGACTCATTTCCTTCTTGCAGAATCAACTAGTCTCAGTGGGTTTAGGGAATTTTTCACAGAAAAGAGCTTTGATCTCTGCATATACTAGCAAAATCCTTCACATGCACAGTTTATTTGAAGCCAGGGTAATAATGCACAGATTCTAGGAAGTTTCTTCCCTCTCTTGTATCCTGGATATATTGACTGCATATGTCACTAATAATGCTACTGAGATGGTCCTGAATATTAGATAAAATGTAGTCACAACATCATATAATCCCTGTAGATAGTATTTACCACTGAGTTGCTAAGGAAGTACTCATTGTAAAAACAAACAAACAAACAAAAACCTGGTAAGTTCCCAAAACAATAGTGCTAAACTTTCTACACTGCATTCCAGTTCAGTACCTAACAGACCTAGAAATATATAAAATATATATATAATTCTTGCCTAGTTCATTTTAAAAGCCAAGATTGACCTTTCACAGGTATTGGGTTTCTAAATCCTATTCTTAGGCTCTTTCTGAAGAAATGGACACTTAGCCAACAGTATTATTTCTTACAGTCATTATACTGATACAAATTCTGCTTCTCCTATTCATTTCTCTGAGTTGATCTGTTTCAGAGTCATTATGAATCTGTAGCCAATGAATGAATGCCTCTTTTTTTATACCAGTTGGGAACCCTTTGAGTGGGGGATATTAAACCCCTTCTCACAAGCCTCAGAATGACTGTTTCAATAGTAATCCACAAGCATTCTTGTAGTACGAAGATAATGCCTAAGATTATATATTTCAAAGTCATGTTATCTACATTCTCTTTTTTTTGTTTGTTTTTTGAGGTGGAGTCTCACTCTGTTGCCCAGGGTGGAGTGCAGTGGCACACTCACGGCCACCCCAGCATCAGCCTGCTGGGCTCCAGCAATCCTTGCACCTCAGCCTTACAAGTAGCCAGAACTACAGGTGCACACTATCATGCCTGGCTAATTTTTGATTTATTGTAGAGATGAGGTCTCACCAAGTTGCCCGGGCTGGTCTCGAACCCGCGGGCTGAGGCAATCCACTCACCTCGGCCTCCCAAAGTGCTGGGATTACAGGCTGAGCCACAGAGCCCGGCTATGTTAGTAAACGTTCAAATCCCCTTTTTACCACTAGGCAACTGTGGGACCTTACACAAGTTGCTGAAGCATTCCATGATTCAGCGTCCCATTCTGTAGAACAGTCAGAGGACAGTACTTACCTCATAGTTCTGAAATAAAGACTAAATGGCCCAATGCATGCAAAGCACTCGGCTGAGTGCCAAGGGCATGGTTTAAGCTACACATATTGAGTGCCTTGTTCTTGGTAGTAAAGAGCACTGTCTCAAACACCTGCTTCCAAACCTACTATTTGGTACAAGTTACTTAACTTCCCTGAACCACAGCTTTTGCATTTATAAAATGGAAGTAATAATACTTATACCATAGGGTTGTAGGAATTACATTAATTGATGCCCATAAAGCAATTGAAATGCCTAAATAGTTATGTGCAAGGAATTTTGCTAATTTCTTACTAAGTAAGCATTTATACGATTATGAACAAATCCCCAGTTTGGAATCATGAGTCAAAATCCCTGGTTTTCTACATGTAATCTCAATGTGAGACAAAATTCCATTCATTCATTCAACATGCTGTTATTGACACCTAGCATGTAACAGTTATTGTTATCACCTCCTCAACAAGGTCTTTTCTGCCATACTAATTGCATTTTTTGAAGGAGAAGATAGGCAGTACACATGGGGAAAAACATAATTTCAGATAGTCATAAATTCCATGAAGGAAACACAATAAGGTGACGTGTTAGTGAATGGGAGGAGCTGCTTTCCATACATGGTGGCCTCAGTACATCTCTGATGTACAGCGCTGATGATATTTGAACAAGTGAATAAATGAAGAGAAGGAATCAGCCAAGCAAAGAACCAAGGGAAAAGCAACCAAGGTCCCAAGATAGAAGGGAGTTTGCCTCCTGCGGGGGGAGCTCAAAAAGCAGCCAGAGTGACTGGGACATGCAGAGAGTAGGGAACAGTCAGGAAGTTGGTGGGACCAGATCACACAGGCACTCATGGGGCCACAGCAAGGATTGGGGGACTAGCAAAATTAAAACATTGTTTTGTTTGTTTTGTTTGAGTTGGAGTCTCACTCTGTAGCCCAGACTGGAGGGCAGTGGCACGCTCCCTGCCACCGCAGCCTCGACCTGCTGGGCTGTGGCAATCCTTCCACCTCAGCCTTCCAAGTAGCCAGAGCTACAGGCGCGCACTACCACGCCTGGCTAATATTTTGATTTATTGTAGAGATGAGGTCTCACCAAGTTGCCCGGGCGTGTCTCGAAACTGCAGGCTCAGGCACTCCACTCACCTCGGCCTCCCAAAGTGCTGGGATTACAGGCTGAGCCACCGAGCCTGGCTAAGAAATTTTTTAATTTAGATTATCTAATTCTGAAAAATACCAAGAATTCTTTGTCTTTGTAACTGGACCCAGATTTCTGGTCTTATTGCTAATTCCCCGAATAAAAAAAATACCAATGATACTGAATATGACGGAATATGGAATTCAGGTACACCACAAAGGCTTCTCTGAATGAATAAATTAATGGATGACAGACAAACCAAAACAACAGAAGGAGAAACAAACCCAAGAATTAGACTTCATTTTTGGTTTTTCCATCCCTCACAACAGCACTGTAGGGACCACAGTAACAATGCCATCATAGAAGTCTGGAACTTGTAGTTCAGAGGCTAGTAAAGGTCCTAGCACACTGCCTGGAGCATAGTCCCTTCTCAAAAAAGTTCCATGTAGTACATCCTGGTTTACTAAACTTGAAAAGTAATGAAAAGTAAACTAAAAAAATATTGCTTCCATGTAGACAAAACATATTTTCACTTCCATTTTTAACTAAAACAATAAAGCCTTATTCTATCCCAGTGTTCCAGAACTGCAAATGTTTTACCTGTCAAATGAGGAAAGCCCTAAATAAAAATGTCTTACATTTCCAGAGCACGCATTATAATCTATTACCATATACTGTCCTGTTTCTTCCCAAGCACCTATATCTATTTCTATATTTTCAGTGTGTAGGTTTGTGTTAACACAACTGTTTTGTTTTGTTTTTTTACTTTTTCACAATGAAAAGACATTAGGATAATGAAAAAGTAAATGACTAACTATTGTATCTGAGAGTTGTTTTACATTTAGAATCATTTCACGGAGGCTCTGAATTAAAAATTATCTACTGAGACTTTGCTGAGTAGGTTTTCGCTGCAGTCTTTGCGGCAGAAGAAGATTACAATAGAGCTTATATTTTGCCCCAGAGGGAAAAAAAATCTTTGAGTTAGACTAAACTATCCAGGTTATTTTCTCCAAGGCCATCACATAAAACAGTGTTACTTCTTCAAATGAGGGGAGGGGTGACCTACGAGTGTCCTAAGGTTCTTTGGAAAATTATGTGTCTAGACGTGTTTTGCCTCAGGTGGAGTATCTCAAAGGAATCTGAGACTCACAATAATGGTTAAGAATGGCTGCTTACTGTTTCAGAATACAGCTATAATGATTTGGTTTCCTATGACTTAGGCATTTTCATATGTTGACACCAAGAGACACTTAGATTAGGTATATATGTTCCACGTATACATTAGGTATCTAGTCCACACTCCTCAAACTCAAGGGTAGCTCAAAACATTTCTCTCCAAACGAGCTTATTACCTTCATCGGTCATAGTAGGTCTGGTCAGAAATTCCTCACCTATGGTGCTGGTCTTTCCTGTGTTTTATGAGTCCTCTCTTTGGAAGATATATTACTACCTGTTCCACAATGCAGAGTGTTTCTTTAGCAGAAGGAAGGGATTTCTGCAAGACATATTTATAAGGATACAGCAGGGAGGGGCTACTCTTAGGCATTCCAGAGAATCACAGGTAGCCAGATGTGTTTCCTAATTTTAGGAAACTACACCTAAAACTTTGGCCTGCTACTGCCCAGAATAAAGGACGTACATATGTGGACCAGAGCATGACTAGTTTCTGAGTTTGACCCCTAATAATCATCTCATCCTATGAGAGAGGGGACCCCAAAAATAACTGGAATTATTTTTTGTTGGGCAGGTCTTTTGTAGTACCCTGCTAGGTAAGTGTTCTAGGAACCTATCAGCATCAGTGTACCAGTTAGCATTGTTGTGAGAGGCTGTGTTAGGCTTCAGTTAAATTTTTTTTTTTGGAGATTCTTTCAACATGTTTGCCCATATCATGATGGGTGGCTTACAAGTGCACCAAAACAGCATCCTTGTGCTCCACCTCTCTATTTTCCTGATCTCATCTCAAGCGAAGTTCCTTTTTGTTTCCCTAATGAAAAAAGTCCTCAAAGGGAAACATTTTGCTGATGTAGAAGAGGTAAAACAAAAAATGGCAGAAGCACTAAAAGGCATCAAAACTTATGAGTTCAAAAGCCATTTTGAGAAGTGGAAAAAGCACCTTGACATGTGTATTGCATCAAATGGAGAGTACTTTGCAGGTGACTAAAGTTTAGACATGTAAGAATAAATACACAATTTCTTAAAAATAAATTCCGAGTTTTGGGGGGGTCTCCCTTCATATGTGGCATTTTACATTCCCATAGAATAGGGGCCTTGTGAAGAAACACATCTTTGATATCATAAACTCTTTTGAGATAGGAAAATGGCCTACTTTTTTTTTTATATTCCCTAGGCCCATGCTCACCACATGGTAGATACTCAGTAAATACTTTTGGAATAGAACAAACATCATTAGCTGTGACCTGTAAGAAGCTCTTTTATTAGAAAGTAAGACAAAGGTTTTGGGTGGTAAGGAATTGGCAGGGTGTCCAAAGATGCTAAAAATAATGATGTACTCAAAAGGAGATTTGAAAAGGGGGGCAGGAGAGAGAGAGAAACAGAGGTGGTAAACACTGGCATTTCTTGCACAATTGCTAAAAATGAGTCAGCAAGCACAAGGCCAACTGCAACTGCCAATAAAACAAATGAAATAGATAATGTAGGGGAAATAACTCTAGTAAGTCCAACATGCCTATCAACACTCACGTTCACACCTTCCTGCAAGTACCACTTATCCCATAGTAAGACACTTTAATGACAATCTTTAATAGGTCTGGCTTTCCTTGTAAAAATAATAGGAGGCAAAGTGGAAATTCAAAACAAGTGCTGAAATTTTACTCAGAAAGAATGGAATAGATGAAAACATTCCTCTCACATGGGGAAATTTGCCAGAAACTTTACCTCCACAACAAGGATTGTGCTACTTGCTTCTGGCTATCAGGCCAGGTTGACAAATGGAGATATTCTGGATCCCATTAAATTTAGGAAGAGTGTTTATGGGATTTATGTTGAGACTGGCTTCTCACTCACTTCATTGCAGGGGAACTGAAGTCTCAGTTCTTAACCTTCCCTGGGCATTGAGAACCCAGCTCCTAAGGTGTCATTTTCTACCTTCTCTGACAGGTTCTCTGCTTTTAGTACATGGAGGGTTCTCTTTCCCCATACATGTAAATATGAATTATTTTAATTTTAAATATATTTAATCTAGTATTCTATGCACCTAAAGCAGAATACAAGAAAGGAAGTTTAGCTTATGATCAATCCATCATCTTGATCTAAAAATATAAACTCTCCATAGAGCACCACAGATTTTACTCTTGGATAACAACACTCAATAGGGAAAAATAGTGTCATGATTCAGCCTTCATTACCATTTGTCCAAATCTTGAAAGTAGCATGATTATAAGCCATACATTTATACAACGTATTGTGCTGAGCACTTAGAATACAATAGTGAATAACAGAGACACAGTTCCTATGCTCCTATAATTACTGGGACCTAAAAAGTCCTGAACTACTGGTAAGATGTGATTGAAGATTTAATACAATTATCTTTAAAAGGAAAAGTAACAATGAACTTTAGATTCAGAGTAACCTAGAATAAAATTCTGGTTCTACATTTACTAACCAGGTGACTACAAAGTTAATTTTCTTAATGACAAAGTTGTGTCCATTTGTCATTCTTTTCTCCTTATTTAGATATCATTAGCAGACCAAGGAATATAATTTTCTGATTTCATTCTATACTAGTTGGACCAAATCTGGTCTACAGCATTGAGCTCTGTACATTTATTTATGCACATGATTAACAATAATTAATAATAATAATGTATGCACATAATTAATGCACATAATTCAATGCTGTAGACCAGATTTGGTCCATCTAGTAAAGAATGAAGTTGCAACCAATGAAGAAGTTGGAATGAATGACAGCCAAGGTGACTTCCACTCTTAATAGTCCAAGATTTTTATGGAAGGAGATTAATAAAGAATTCCAGTTATTCCATAAAGAGTCATAAATGTAATACAATATTCCCATATTTCAGATTCCTGCTGCACTGCTTTAAAGAATATAAACTTATTTTAAAAAACCTCATCAAGCACAGAATCAAAAACCCATAGAAATGAGTAACCCATTTCTAAGCATACAGTTGTACATTTTTGCAATGCCAAAGACAGAAGCTTTTTCTACTACATGCAACCTGATCAAAGAGAATGCCTAAAACAGCTCTGATGTTAGAAAAATTTCATTATGCAAATAAATTTTAAATCTAGTCATGAATTAACACCCGACCCATAAGTGTATAATTTGGGTGGAGAAAAAAACCTAATCAATTTTAAAGACATATTTTTAAATGAAATTCAATTTTTTTAAAAAAGTTGAAATAGTCTTCCAAGGTAATAGCTTTTCAGCTGCATTTTTGTCATAGACATGATTTTACATCTTTTTTGAAAAGCTTTTATGACACCAGAGTGGTAAGATGGTAAGAACTCCACATAGATGAGATTTAAAAGCTTAGATGTTTAAGAGTTAGAAACTAGTCTCCTTTTGAAAAGAATCAAGACTGGTTTGTCATGTTTTACCCAACTCTTTGGACAAGTGGGAGGAATATAATAAAAATGTGTTGATTAAATTTGAGAGTAAATTTCACCTAGGTAGAATAATTTTTACCCAGTTTGCTTCCATAAACGATTTTTAGGGAGCTTATGCCAAGTTATTTATGCATTAAGACTCTTAAAATACTGAGTAAAAACCATATTGAGTGAGAGGATAGCAAAAATTCTAACCCCTTCCATGAATGGTGCACTCTGCTCTGTGTTAGCCTTTGCTCTGCACTTCAGCCAAGGGAACCACAGTAGGACACATTGGTTCTCATTATTTGAGAAAAGAAGACTCTTCCTACTACCTAACTCTCGAGTTAAATGAGTCCTATGAGTTATCATCTAGAGGCACACATCAACATATGGATAATGCCTGAAAACGGTTTTGAAGAGCTCCAGAGGCATCCGTCATTCAGCCATTTCTTTTAAAAAGCCAAGGGCATACTATTGAAAGATAATTCTGTAGAAATACTTCTGCTATCAGGCAGGTAAATGAAAGATTTGTTTTCCTTTTCCCTGGGAGAGGGTGTCTTTATATCTGACCAAAATATAACCAGACAGAAGTTATGCAGGACAGCTGCAAGTGCACACGTGTTGGGTGCTATTAACGAGCGATTCCACCAGCAAAACTAAGCAGCTATAAACTGAGTGGCAACACAGGCTGGGCACAGTAGATGTTGCTTTTATGTTCCATGTCCTTGCTAGCTTTACTGAACTCATTTCTTTTAATAACCAATCAAAGCTCTCCTAATAGAAATTAAGGCTGAAATGTCTGACAGCTGGCTAAGGATCCATTACTCTACATGTGTTAAGTGGGGGGGTCGGTCATGCCAAGGAGGCACGCTTCAGTACATGGCATTCAGAGTTCAACTGAGGACATCTAGCATGCAGGGTCACTCGGTGTGTCAGATGAAGGCGAGCATTTTTTACTCTGTTGAGTCTCTGACGACAGAAAAATGATCATAAAAATAAAGTGTTCATGCAGATGAGTTTCTCATTTGAATCTGTGTGTGTGTGTTTGTGTGTGTGTGTATAGATATGTGTATGTATACATATACATATATTTTGGTGAATGAATTATATGCTTAAGTGCTAGGTGCCAAGTTGTAAAAGTGTCCCTAGAACTCTGTTTAAGAGACTGTATTGCCAATCATCTCAGCTGCCCTTAGCCCCCACACAATTATCTTTCAGTTGGGAGAGCTGTAGGATGCAGAATTGTTACCATGCACTTATCCTGTCTTCTTTCTTCTGTTCTAGGGTTTTATGTCACTGACCATTGTTTATAAAACCCCCACTAACTCAATTTTACTCTCTATTCTACATTTAAAAATATATTACACAATTGGAGAACATGTTTGTTGATATCATTTTGAAACAGAAGGGCACTTTAAAACCAACCATAAACTGCACGCTATGGCAAAAAAATATCATGCTGACTTTTGCATAGTCACAAAATCCAGAGATTATTCAAAGAACTCTCTGGAAGCTGACAAGCTTATAAAAGCAATCCTAATAAAAAAATTTCCGCATTCTGCATATATAACAAAATTACAGTGTGTCACTTGCTCTATAAGTTGTCACTATTACCATTTGGAGCAGAAGAAAATGTACATATATAAAGATATATGTGCATAATTTTATATCCCCAGAGGAAACTTAAAAATTATGTACATTAAATAGTGTTTTAATCGCAACATGAAAAACGACATTAAACGGTTCACGATCCCACAAGAGTAAAGTCAAGTGTAAATGCTGCCTATTATTCTGGGGGAAAATGGCCTTTGGAGGTCCTCAGACCCGGGTGCATCCACTACCTCTAGCTGATCATGCGATTGTTCTGAGACTCAGTTTTCCTAACAAGAAAAATAGAGATATTAAGTATCTATTTTACAGAGAGTTGTTGTGGGAATTGAAGGAAAATGAAAGATAAGTTCCTACCTGTTGCCACTTTGTAAAATTGTTGAATCAATTAGGAAGCTAAATGCAGAGATTTATTGTTTCTCTATGGATTATGATATCAGCCAATATCACTAAGGTAATGCAATAGCTGACAAGAGTTAAGATTGAAATTCAGTATACATATTTTCAGCTCTCAAATTCCATGATGATCTGAGCACATATGAAAGTATGATGTCAAAGTCCTTTGAAGACCAATTTTAAGAAAACTACTCTAGAATATATGTGGGAGCAATATTTAGGCCTCACTAGAGCATTTCCATTTATCGGCTTTCCAGTTTATATATATTCTTTGCCTATACTCATAAATAACATGCAATAGTTCTCATAGCACTTGTTTTACAAAGTCACAGGCTCTGTGCTTTCACACATATGATTGTTTCATTGCTTCAAGTACGTGTCATAGTTCTTATCCTGCTTTGAAGGCCCAGTTCAAACATTTCTCATTCACAAAATCTTTTCATGTCTACTCAGATCCATGAGTTAGTCTCTGTCTTGAGAAAAGCTTGGAGTTTGTTTGTGGACACAGACTGTCCTTCCTTGCTTAGCACTAGGTTGGGCAGAGAAGTTCCAGTCCATTCTTGGAAATGGGCTGAAGGTCTCTAAGTGATTACAGAACTCACACACTTGCAGGCATGACCAACTTTTAAAAACACATAGTTTTCATCTTGTTGTCCAAAAGAATTGTTGCCATTTCTTATGTTCACGTAAATGAACAATCTTTTAAGTATTTTAACAATTATTTAATACTCTTTTAAGTTACTCATGTGAGGATTGTGAGAACTCCATTTTCAGTAACTGAAAATCTGCCCAACAACGGCCCAGTGCACTCACATGTGGCTCAACACACACTGTGCTGGGCCTGAAATACACATACTCCAACCACATACTTTTCCCGAGCTATCCCCACCAGTGAAAGGGAAGTAAATTCTGCAGGGTGTCCCCCTTTACCCTCCAGACCCTTCTATCCCTCTCCACCCCGCACTGTGCCCCAGAAAGCTGAGTTACCAAGCCACTCACATGGTTCCCTTTCCACGGGCTTCTGGTTTGGTTTGGCCAGTAGCAGGGACTTGCAGATCAGAAGGTGGAAAGAAAGTGAGACTGAATATTTACTCCCCTGACTTCCTCCCTGTCAGGTTGTTATTATGTCCTGCAGCTCCTGGCAAGTGGCCCACTCCACACCTACAATCTCCCGGATTCTGGCAACTGTTTTTCTCTTCTGGTTCTTTAGACCTATGATACAATATGGTAGACATGGCTCTTCTCTGTTGCTAACTCTGAATATAGCCAACACCCTTGTAAACAGCTGCTTATTGAATCTCTCAAATAACACCAATTTGATTATGTCATCTGGTTCTTCCCAAGACCCCAAATGACACTTGAATCCAGGATTGAAACACTAGGAATAGAGTCACTCTGGACCAAAGCATCATGACATGTTAGAGCAAAGCTATTGCAAGAACAGCCTTCATGAATAAACAGCACCCTCTATACCAGTGAAGCGTAAGAGCAACTGTTACAATCTCTTAAGTTAGAGGAAACCAACAACTGGATTTATGCTACAAACCAATCCAGGTAAGAAGGAAGACCTTTGTAAGACAATGTGAATATTAATGAGCACTATACCAGAAGATAAATCTGGCTGAAGAATAACATATAAACTTATGCAAAATCACAACTCCACCAAAATTTAACTTTTTCTGCTTCTACCATCATTATATAATATTGGCAAGATATTGGGAGATAGGCAAGATTTTGAACTTCAGTAAAAGAGCGGAGAAAAATGAATACAATATTGTCATGGACACAACACTAAAGTCCACTGAGGCTATATTCTGGGCTGTACCCACTTATTGCATTACAGTACCTATGAATATCTACACAGAGATTTAAGTTTATCTTAATATAACAAATTAACTGAAAATTGGACTCCTCTAGCAACACAATGGTGCTTCGTTTGCCCTGTAGTCTTCTTCCTACGATCTGGTATTTCAAGAAACAACACAAGGTTCTTACTTGGTAATGGTAAAGTTCAATTAAATTAAGAACCTGCTTCTGAACTGCCATTTGGTTATTCTTCTGGAGACTTCTCGCCTTCCACAGTCCCAAACCTTCTCGCAGGGACAATGTTCTCAGGAGCCCCAGAAGCCCTTTGCTATATCTTCCATACTTACTCACACCCACCTCTCTTAATCAATTTTCTTTCCTCCTCCCTGCTGCCCTCACTCAAGGTCACCTCAAAAGAAAAATAAAGGTGAAAAAAATTTTCACTTGAAATGCAGATTGAGATCTCATCCATATTCTGTACCAATTTCCAGACCATATAACTCCTTATTGACAGAGAAAGTATTCTTTGATAATGCTTAAAATAGTCCCTTTACCTCGTGTTTAAAATAAAGCATACCTTGAATGTACTTTAAAACATAGTGGCATGTAACAATAGAAGTCAAAGAAACCAAAAGAGAGGGTCTTCTCTTCTTCCTTTTCTTTTTCTTTTTCTTTTTTATTAATGAATGCAAAGATTCATCTCACTAAAAGTGTGTAAGAGAAAACACTGTCCGAGGGATTTGGTGAGGAAGGATCCCGGAGGTGAGAGCACTGAGGGAACACCGACGACCTTACTTACTTCTAGTGTGCTGACGGCAAGCCTGCTGTAATTGATGCCCAGCTCACACCCACTGACGAAAAAGGCAACTTCTAGTCCACAGAGTCACAAGCTTGGGCAACTGTGTTCCTGTCTTCCGCTATGGGAGACAATCACTCCAGCAGTGAGCACAGCACCTGCACCTCAGGGCTGACCATTCCCCCATTTAACCTCTCCCAATCTCCCCCTAACCAGTAAAACCTGTACAGGACAGATGCTCTGGAAGTAATCATTGAATAAATGCTTGAATAAGGATGACTTCACATTTTCCTTCAGTTTGCAAAGTCTACCCTCTGCCTCTGAGGCTGACCAATTTCATTTACCCTTTAGTGTCTGGGTTTGGACAGCCGGCAGTTATCCCAAGTTGAGGGCTGTGAGGCCTCAAATTAGTGCACTCACTATACCACATGATTCATCTTCAAAGCACTTTCCCATCCGAAACTAATTAATCCTCCCCACATCCCTGTGAGGTAAGGGCGGTGTGATCATCTCCAGGGTTTAAGAAGGAAATTGGGGATGAGGAGCTTATAGGCTGTGCCAGAGGTAATTAAGGGTGTCTGCAGGGGAATGAAGTCATAATACAGCAATCCTGGGTCCAGTTTCTCCACCTTTCACCACACTTTGACCACCTGATCATTCCCTGGGCTTTGGAGAACCTGTAGACAAACAGATATGAGCATTTCAAAGGAAAAAAGTATTATAATGTGGCCCTTCTAAACACTTTAAGCTGTCTTTCCTATAATAACTCAATATTAAAAGCCACTTCTCTCAGCTTTTTTCCTGTAAAGATATGTTGTTAGGTTGATTTAGTTCTATCTCCTGGAAAGAAGGCTAAGAATAATACATGTTCATCTATCTCTCTGGAAAGCGCATGGTGAGGTTCATGCTCATGTCTTCCAAGACACAAGCTGGTCCACAGGGGTCCTTGGGGATCAGGGTTACTGCCTATCCAGACCTGTGACCCGCCAGGAGCAAAATGACTGCTAGCCCTCCTTGGCACACTTCACCAAGGCCCTTCCTTGCTGCTCTGCGGCACGCTTGTGTCTCTGAGCAGCTCCCCAGCAAACGGCATACAGCAAGCATGCCCACCTTCTCTACCGTAGACCTTTCTCGCTTTGCTGCAGAAGAACCAGGATTGGCTATTTCCAAGGGAAGAGCACAATTCAACCACCAAAACAGTGTTGTTTTTCCTTTTTCCCCTGGTTCCTCTTCCTCCTCCCACCTGCCCCAAGCTTCAGGCTTTTCTGTTATTAATATTTACTTTCCTGCACTATATTACACAACATTATTACTAGTACATTCCTTAGGGATCACATTCACTGTCATACATTCAACTCCGCATCCTATATTGTCAATTTCTCAATCACCAGGCCGCTCCCTGATCTGAGCAAGCTGTGTTGTAATTGTAATTTTCTGCCATTTGTATATAGCATGCGTTGGAGTAGATGACTTACTATTTCATTTGGGGAATGAAGAGTCCTAATGGACATTAAAACCCTTCCTAATGTGCCAATAATTAAAACAGTGTAGTGCTACCATATGAGTAGACAGGCAAATGGAACAAAATAGAAAGTACAGAAATAGACTCAATCATATATGGGAATTTATTATATAATAAAGGTGGCTTCTCAAACCAGTGAAGTAAGGACAGATTTAAGTTGAGTTAGGCGGGGCTCGGTGGCTCAGCTTGTAATCGCAGCACTTTTGGAAGCCAAGGGGAGTGGATTGCCTGAGCCCACGGGCTCGAGACACACCTGGGCAACTTGGCAAGACCTCGTCTCTAAAACAAATCAAAAAAATTAGCTGGGCATGGCAGCGCGCTCCTGTAGTTCCGGCTACTTGGAAGGCTGAGGCGGAAGGATTGCCAGAGCCCAGCAGGTCGAGGCTGCGGTGGCCAGGAGCGTGCCACTGCACTCCAGTCTGTGCGACAGAGTGAGACTCCAACTCAAAAAAAAAAAGGAGTTGAGTTGGTACAACTCAGTGGTCGGGAAAAAGATAATACACATCTCATACTGTATACACAAAGAACAAAGCCATAAAAGTTCCCAAAGAGAACATTTGAACACAGAATAGTATTAAATGATTAGAAGGAATTATTGATGTAATAATGGTATCAAGGGTATATTTTTAAAAGATCTTATATGTTATTAGTACATATAGATGTACTTAGGAAGAAAATAATATGGTGTCTAGAGTTTAAGTATTCCCCAAATGTGTAAGAGATAGAGAAAACAAAATTGCTAAAAATATTCTTAATTATTGGAGCTAGATGATGGATACCTGAGGTCTAGTATATATTTTCTCTAATTTGTATATGCTTAAAATTTCCATGATAAAATGGGTTGTTAAGTGCCAAAAGAAAATATGAATGACTTCCTTGGAGTAGGGAAAGGCCTTTCTAACTACGACTCAAAACCCAGAAAGCATAAAATAAAGTTTAAGAAATTCAACTATATTAGACAACAACTTTTGTGTTACAAAAAATATATCATAAAGTTAAGAACAAATAATCTGGGGAAAATATTTTCAACTCATATCACAGACAAAACAATGGCTAATCTCACTTATATGTAAATAACTACTAGAAATCAATATGGTAA
Organism: Tarsius wallacei; assembly: GCA_963574415.1. Taxonomy (NCBI): domain Eukaryota; kingdom Metazoa; phylum Chordata; class Mammalia; order Primates; family Tarsiidae; genus Tarsius; species Tarsius wallacei. The sequence goes on from CAUYQG010003463.1 coordinate 34,549, forward strand.
GGAACATTTCATAAGAATAAATCAAATGGCCCTTAAATATCATGAGAAAAGTTGAGCATCTTTTCAAATAGGAGAGATGCAAGCTAAAACTATACTTTAAAACTTCTGGATTTTAGTCAAGCTGATAGGTGAAAATGTTTTGTAACACTCTTTTGAGGAGAACCCAGGAAATCAGGTATTTTTCTTATAGTGTTGGTGGGAATACAACCCCTCAGGAGCAATGTGACAACATTATAAAATTTCAAATTCACTTAGCCTTGACCCAAAAAATCCTACGGTGGGAATTTTTTTCTATAGAAAGACCTGCCTACATGTATAATGATATATTGCCATAATATTTATTACAGCACTTTTTGTAATGGCAAATGACTGGGAACAACTCAACTGTCCATTAAAAGGAATACAGACACACATGCACATATACACACACATATGAAAACCATATATTACCATTTGTGTTCATGATAAAGCATAATAAAAAAACACGGTATATATTTACCCATATACACATGAATGTACCAGCAAGCATATACAGGAAACTAATAAAAAGTGATGGTCTTGACTGGGCATGGTGGCTCATTTTATAATCCCAGTACTTTGAGGAAAGGCCTAGGTGAGAAGATTGCTTGAGCCAGAGTAAGAGACTAGCCTGGGCAACAGAGCAAGTCCTCATCTCCACAAAAACTAAAAAATAAATAAATAAAGCATTAGCTAGGTGTGGTAACATGTGCCTATCGTCCCAGCTACTCAGGAGACTGAGGCAGGACTGCCTCAGCCCTGGTATTCAAACATATAGTTAGCCATTTTTGTGCCACTTAACACCACAGAGTTTGACCCTTACTTAAAAAAAAAAAAAAAAAAAAAAAGTGATGATCTGTAGCTGGAGAGATATAAAAAATATAATTCCAGGAGACAAAAGTAAGAAAGAGACTTCTCAGAGTATAACTCATTTCATTGTTTAGATTTGCTATCCATGTGAAGGCATGACATTCAAAATTGAATTAAAACTAACAAACAAAAAATCAATTGGCTCTATAGCTTATGGTTATGCACCTAACGTACAGTTAAAGCTTAATAGTTCTCTCTAACAGACTGGTGACTTGGAAAATCCAAATGGCAGATGGGACAAAAAATGGCATTGTTGTTTGGCTTTGAAATGCATCATTTGGGGTTGGGGATGGAAGTTCTTGACGATTCCCTGTCCTAATTACATTTCACAAATTCATTGGTAAAGTTCCCTGAGATCCCAGTAAGAACATATTCACAGTTGCTTGAAATGAGAGTAGAGGAAGAATGAAAGTAAAGAAGATAAACAGCCAAGAAGCATTGCCTTGCTTTGCAACAGAAGGTTTATACCCATTTGCATATACAGTATTGCGACTTGGCGATTAGCAGCACTTCTCTCTTACACTACAGGCCAATAGGTGCTCATTTTTTTCTTCCCCCGGGTCCATTTCTATCTTGCCCCTACTACAAATTCATATTCCATGTTTAGAGGGATTTATGTAAACTGTATGTGGAAAATAATAATTACTCATTTTTAAAATTAAAAACAGATGATTGCCATGAAACGTTTCTGATTCACTTGAGATAACTAGATTATTACATTAACATGATACACACACACACACACACACACACACACACACACACATATATAATTTTGGACAAAAGCAAAAAATACTGTTTTTATACACTCATCAGGCCACATTAGGGGTTTTATTGTCCCTAAATGAACAATTTATTTTATGGTCTTTGAAATAAGAACTAGCCCGACATCTCCCATGACTAAATTTGAGACTCTGAGATCTCAGATTTCGGCTACTGAAGAGGCCAGAGATGAGACTTGAGAAGCCTCACCCTGTAGCACCAGGCATGAAGTCTTCATAGGTAAGAGGGGGCTATAACTCACTCCCAGAGGAAAGGATGTGATGGTTCTTCATGCACATGTATGAAGGAGGAAAATTCCTGTTAGTAGCTTAGTGACAAGCTAAAGATTCTGTCCTGTCTGGACTATCAGCATTTCAATCAGGTCTTCAATGTTAGTGCATAACATTGGGCAAGTTGTTAAACCTCCCTGTGCCTTAGTTTTCTCATTGTAAAAATGACATAATGATAAAAAATAAAAATAAAAAAAAACACTGACTTCAAGTGAGTGAGTTAATTTGTCTCAAGCACTTAGAGTAATGCCTGGGAGATAGAAAGAATTTAGCAAAAATTAGCTACCCACATGCATGCAACATCTTAGAGGTAAGTATGTTTAAAACTCTCTCTCCCCGGAGCCAGCCTTCCAGGGCTACCACCTGAGAAGTTATGGAACATATCCTCTGTCACCATTTTCCTTAGACTAATTAGCTGTGGTGCAGATGAAAATTATTGACTTTCATAACTTCAACTTTACTGGTGTTGAGTGATTTACATAATCCTGTAACTAGGAGGTCCTAGAACTGCATTCCTTTCTTTGGCAAATTTGCATGTCTTCCTCCAAAGGCAATATTTATTCATCACATCTTGTCTGAGTCATGACTTTGGGCTGGGGTTAGGCAGAGAATGTCAATCCCTCTCTCCATCCCTGGTACAAGGGCTTAGAACACCGGAGCAGAGGAAGACATCATGCACAGATAAAACCAGAACCAACCAGCTCTTGGCTGGACATGCCAACCTAGGAGAGATTCAGGATAGGGCCTATTTACAAATAGAAGAACAGTAACTCCAGTTAGACTCCAGAATCTGTCACCTCTGAGTCTCTATTTTCCGTTACCGGGGGAAATCAAGCTCATGATCTAGAAGTACATAAGAGATCATAATGTTTATGGCAAGAAGTTTAAGTATGCACTTGCCTGCTCTTCTAGACTACCCCTTCTTCACCCTATCGAAACAAGAGAACACAAGGACCTAGGAATACTGTTCCCAGGGAAGAGACAATCAAGAACATTACAACAATGTTCCTGAAGCCATTTGATCTTCGGGAAGAAAATGGAACCAAACTCTATGTACCTGATGGGAAATTAGAAGGCTAACATTTTCCTGGCTAAAAGTTTGAAAAATATAATTAGCCACTCTCAAAATCTTCACTCATTACTTCTTTCCTTATACTTTCCTTATTTAAAATGCACATTTTAATTAATTTCATAAAATAACTCAATGTATAACCTCTAAGTAAACTAAACACATTTATTCAACTAAGCACATTTATTTATGTGCCTACTATATGCCCGGCCTCGTTTTGTTTATCACTGTAACCTCGGTTCCAGCCCCAGGGAATCTTGCTTACCAATATTTTGCTTATTTACTCCATGTGCCGTCATGCAGAATAACTCCCTTTTTAAAGTCAACATTTGTTGCAGACTCATAGGTACCAGGCACTTAACACCATTAATTCATTTAATTCTCACAACACCCTTGTGAGGTGGGCACTATTATTATCCCCATTTACAGAAAAGGAATTTGAAGTTTAAAGGTTACAAAGCTAGTGAGTCATGGACAGATTCAATCTCAGGCCTGGGTGTGGTGGCTCACACCTGTAATCCCAGAACTTTGAGAGACTGAGGCAGAAGGATCACTTGAGGCCAGGAGTTTGACACTGGCCTGGGCAACATAGCAAGACCCCATCTCTACAAAAGAAGAAACAAAAGGTTAAAAAAAAAAGAATTTAAATTCAGATTCAGCTGCAAATCCCTTCATCTTAGTCCCTACTGCCTTCAAAACTTCTTAATATAATTTGCCATGGTGGATATATATGTTATATTTGGTCTCTTCTGCATTTTCTTTGGTTTACTATAATTCTCATCTTTTTCTGTACGATGCCTTTCTAGCACCTAGAAAATGATAATTTAAAACAATTGTATCAAGTCATGGGACCATGGCAAAGCAGGTTAAGAATGACAGCCATTTGTGTATAAATATTTAAATATACACAATACACTTCATTTAGTGCATTATTCAAATTCTGGGCTTATATTAAAAGTTTTCCAGAAATCACCAGCTGCTTCCTTTTGTGATTTCAATGATTCTCAGCCAAACAGGACTCAAAGTGCAAACCTCAGAGATATTGTGGGTTTAGTTTTAAACCACCAGAATACAGCAAGTTATATGAATTTTGTGGTTTCCTTTTGCAGACAAATTTTGTGGTTTCCAGTACAGTTTATACTATACTGTAGTCTATTAAGTTGTCCAATAGCATTATGCAAAATATATATACCTTAATTTTAAAATACTTTATCCCTTAAAAAAATGCTAACAATCATCTGAGTCTTCAGCAAGTCGTAATCTTTTTGCTGATGGAGGGTTTTGCCTTGATGTTGGTGGCTACTGAGTGATTAGGGTGCTGGTTGCTGAAGGTTGGCATGGTTGTGGCAGTTTCTTTCATTTTTTTCTTTTGTTACCATAGGAATCAATTTATTATTAAAAAGGCTTAATTTCTCTTAAAATTCTCATAAAATTATAACATGAACATCATTATTTTTTGACATTTTCTTACTTTATGTCAAACTTTTATATTTCTATGAAAAGTTTGTTAAAAGGGAAATGTACATAATTGCTATTAAACTTTGATAAATTAAAATTTTTAAGTTTTTTGGTTTTTTTAAACCAAAGTTGTGGAAAATATTCACTTAGTGAAATTTACCAAAAATATTTTTATATACAAGATAGACAAAGTATAGAACTATCTTACATATTAAGAGATATAGTTGTGTAGTTACTAAATCAGAAAAACAAGAAAAGAATATAGTATACTATATAACTTTAAAAAACTGGTTTTGATATACTACCTTTTCCCATGAATTTGTACATTTTCATTGCACATTTTACTAAAGTATTGACAAATAGTTGTTAGCGGTGTTCTCATTCTGTTTTAGATTTCTGTTTTATCTCTTATTGTATCGACTTTTTAAATTATTTTTAATTTTCCTGGCTGTATTACCAGAGATTTGTCTCTCTCATATTTTTTTCATAAAACAAGCTTTAGTTTTGATATTCTACATTTATTTTCTATGTCATTAGGTTATACTCTCATTATTATTATATCTTTTTAATATTTTTGGACTGATTTTGTCATAATTTTTTCAGGTTCTGATTGGAAAAATGGGACCAACAGATTTGCTCAAACCTTGCTACTAACCTTCAATTTGTTTTTTTTTAAAAAAAGGCAGCAGTTGTGAAGTATAATAAAGCTGGGTGCAATAAAACGAGGTGGCCTGTATTTCCCAAATCAGCCTTCTTATACTTACACCTGGTCACTGTTATTTGCCTTCTTTTCGGGCAACCCGAAACTGAGCAGCAGGCAGAACCGATTGGAATTCTTTCTCCCTAATTGCTTCCTTTTCTTTTTCTCCAAACCTTGCACTTCCCCCCCTAAAACTACCTAAGCCAAAACCGTAGTTCAGGAAAGTGTGATTAAGCAAATTATAAACCAGCTCAGGGAGTCGCTCTAATTACTTTAATCAGGGACACGTTACCAGCTAGTAGGAGGCCTGATCAGCCTAGAACTCTTGCTTCCTATCTGTGGGTGGTGTGTCAGCAGATGGCAATCACTGCTGCTATTTCACCAGGTTAATGTGAGATTGTTCTAGTTTGGGGCTTCGGACCTTCTTTACTTTCTTTCAATTTATTTCATCAGTCCACTGAAAAAAGACAAAAACAACAACAACAACAACAAACAAAAAAAACCCCTTACCTTTAATCCCAGAGTGCTCCAGCAGCCCATGCAACTGTTGGGCACGGTGACAAATTTTTTAACAGGGAGAGAAGAAGATATACGTAAGAGGAGATGCCTACCTCTCTCTCTCTCACCATATTCAAGTTCCCTGACAGCAGCTACTCCTAGGTCTTTCATCCCTAGCAATGAGCGTGCATAGAGCAGAGACCCAAATATTTGCTGAATATTGTGGAATAAAGAACGAAGGTATGAAAGCAAAGTTGTATTTTCTAAGGTGCACTTTATGAGACAATGGATTGAAAAAGAAAAACATACTTGCACAGGGGATGTGCTTATCACATAATACACTGAAATAAGAATGGTGAGGAGATAGGAACTTATGAGTGTTCTAAGCCACATGGCCAATGCTCTTGGCATATTTGACAGCAGTGCATATCTGTTTTCTCACCACTAACTCAAAACAGTTAGAGATGGTGAGGCTGTATGAGAAAGAGAAAGAAAGAGATGGAGGCTGAAGGATGGGAAAAAAACCACCGGGTTGACATCGAATCATGAGCTTCCATCAGAAAAACAACAGGTGATCAAACAACCACAGATGTTGGTGCGGTTGTGGAGAAAAGGGAAAGTTTATTTACTGCTGTTGAGATTGTAAACGTGTTCAACCTTTATGGAAAATAGTATGGAGATTTCTCAAAGAACTAAAAATAGAATTACCATTAGACACAGCAATCCCACCATTAGGGAACCACCCAAAGGAAAAGAAATCACTATATAAAAAAGATAGCTGTACTTGTATGTTTATTGCAGTACTGGTCAGCAAATATGCAGCAAAATTATGGAACTAACCTAAGTGCCCATGAACAATTGACTGAATAAAGAAAATGTGGTATATATACACACCATGGAACACTACGCAGCCATAAAAAAGAATGAAATCACGTCCTTCGCAGCAACATGGTTGGAACTGGAGAACATCATCCTGAGTGAGCTAACTCAGAAACAGAAAACCAAACTCTGTGTGTTTTCACCTATATGTGGATGCTAAATGGCCACTAAGATGGAAATAATAGTCACCAGGGGCACCAAGATGGGAAGAGGTAAGGGAGGGAAGTTAGGATTCAAAAATTGTTCACTGTCTGGAGAATGGACCACTGGAAACCCAATCCCCACCAGCATGCAATATTTTCATGTAATAGACATACACTTGTAACCTCTTGAATCTAAAATAAAATACAATAAAAAGCAAAAAAAATCAACATTCTAACAAGCTTGACTTCATTATAAAATCCTTAAAGGAAAATTCCAGAACTTCAGGAATGCAATACTTTCATGACGCCAACTATTAATAGATGGTGTGTATAAAAATATTGCTATCACTTTTTATTCCTTTACTTAACTTTCTACACCTTTTGGCAATGGTAGCTCAAAAGCTGAGAGCCACAGCAAGGGTTCCTTGTGAAGTCAGGGGGCACTGTAGAAGGACAGATTAAAAAAACTTGGCAAAGCTCTACTGCTGTTCCGTGACCACACATTGATGAAGGTATTCCATGCAGTTGCCTTCCTGTCCTACGGGTAATCACGTTGCACAGTGGATTCAAAACATCATGTTTTGGTATCATCAATCCAAATGTATCTCTGGAGTTTTTCTTTGCAGAGAAAGTATAAATCAAATACGTTTTTTAAATTGAAAATACATTTATAAACATATATTTGGAGATATCCGCATATACAAGTATACATATATGTATCTTTCTCTTTAGTTCATTAAATAAATATTCTTGAGCAGTTACTGTACACTATATGAGGAACTAAAAATAAAAATTAAGACACGGTCCCTACCCTAAAGTGATTTGAGTACAGTGATGACAGCAGTCCACATACAAGTGGCAAGCATGTGACAGTTGCTACAGGGGCAACGAATTATGGAATATTACTAACTCTACTACATTTATTCTTCTAAAATGCTAATAGTTCTTGCAGTTTATAGTAGGTAGGGAAGCATATCATTAACACTGAAACCATGCAGAGATGTTCCTAGGAATAAGCAAATCTACAAAAAACAAATCTACATACATTATAGATTGACTAAGTAGAAGAAATGTCTCAGGAAAAAAGTTTGGTGATTGCCTTTTTTCCTTTTTTTTAAAGAAAGCAAACTGGCTGAGATTTTCTGCAGATATCGTCAGAATAAATAAATGGGTACAAACAAATGTTTAGCTTTGCAGCACTGACCAGGTATCCTGTTGAGGCTCAGTCCACATATCCTAAAATAGAAACTGGGCAATTTCATACTTTGAGGACTTTCAGAAAACTCCAAAGCTCTCCTGTCCCCAATCTTGGTTTAGAAATTTCACTCTTCCAACAAAGTTTAAGTTTCCATAAGTGCAGGGTACTGTAGATATGTCAAGCTTGGAAAGGAGAAAAAAATTAAATTACACTGATCATCAACTTACCCTTTGCAAATTAAATCACTGTATTAAATGATACCCAGAATGCCCCTGCTTCCCTAATGAGAAATTATCACCACATGTTCACCTTATTTTCCTGAAGGTATTCTAGTTATACTTAAAAATGATCTATTTCCCTGTGATCCAAAATGAAATAATTTTCACTTATGTGAAGAAGTATTTGCCATCCACTTACTGAAGCACTCAGAGCACTCACTTTTACAATGGATATAATACAAGAACCTTTTTTCATGGAACATACTTGACCAGGAAAAAGGAGAATGCAAAGTCATGTGATTGTTAAAATACATAATCTCTTGAAACCATCAACGGCTATTTCATTATTTCTGAAGCAGCGGTGAATAATGGCGTAGTTCTGATAGTCTGAGCAGCATTCTTACTCCGTGGCGCTTTCCCCTTACTGGTTGTTAAAGTGTAGTGGGAAGACAGAGAGATCGTGACACCAAGACTATTATAGGAAGTGGCAACTTTTATTGCACTGGCTGGCTCAGTGGGCTCGAGGGGCTAATGCTTCCAGGTCGAGCCCCACAGAACGGGAGAAGTGAGGTCTTATACCCTTGTTTAGGTAAGGGAGGGGGTCGTGTTGAGTGATTACATACTTCCTTTGGTATCTTACAAGGTTGTACTCAGCAAAATTAGATTTTTCAAAGAACAAATGGTCTTCAGGAACTGCAGGGTTGTAAACTGTCAACTTCAGAAGAGGGGTTTTGGATAAGTCTGTGAATTAGTTACTCTTTTGCATTTCCATGAGAGCCATCAGTCTCTAGCCATTTGGCCTTTTTCAAACAAAATGGGCCTGGCGCCCGGCGAGTCTTTAAAGCTTGCTGCTTGACTTTCAAAAGGAAATACCTTTAACTGCTACCAGCCCCCCTTTCTGCCACAGGGTTAGTGGGAGACAATTTGTCATCCCAGGTGATTGCCATGGGGCTAACTGCTGACCCCAAAGCAGCTACTCATGTGTTTCTGTGTTCATTCACTCATTACACAAGAAGTATATATTTGAGCATTTGCCCCATTCTGCTATATTCCCCCCTTTGATGCTTGATCTTTTATGGATCTAAAGCATCATCATCCTTAATCTGGTGCATCAACATTATATGAGCTGCAGTTTTTCGTTCAACAACTGTTTCCACAAACTTAGAAATGGCATTCATAATTATTGGGGCTATGCAAGGGAGGATAAGACAGGATCCCACCAACAGGACTACAGATCCAATAATATACTTAAACACTCCCAGACCCAAGAACATGTTTTTAAACCAATTGCCGATTTTTATGCCTTGCCATTTTTGCACCAGGACATGGGCAAGTCTTCTAACATTGGTGGCTATATCAGTTCTAACTTTACCATTATTATCTATTTGCAAACAACACTCAGAGCTATTAAATTTACCAAATACTTCTACTTTTTCCGCCAGCAGGTAGTCCAAAGTTAAGCGATTTTGATAAATAACTGCGCGCATTTGGGCTTGCTAATGAGCAACAAGCTCAAAAGTCATGGCTGTTTGATTAGTTATAACTTCCAAGACAGTTTGTAACCTAATAATGCAATTTAGTATATATATATGTGTGTATATATACACATATATATATAGGCGTGTGACATTTCCGACTCCTATCTTGTGCCCATGTGGTTGGCCATAAGTATTTATAATTTTCTAGGGTGGCCATTTGTTATTTTTTTAAACCTGGGTCCCTCCTATATTAGGAACTTGGTTGAGGGATTGAGCATCTCGTGTTTTGAGGATTTCATAAAGGGGAATGCCTAGTTCATCCCCCCTTGGGTTAGGCAGAAGGAAAAATCCTGGCTGGATTACTCCTATGGTACATGTGCCTTTTCATAATGCTGGAAGCTGGGCATATGCAACCTTTTCATATGTTTAAAATAGCCCTTTAGTACATTGAGAAAATTTAGTTGCATAGGCAGATGCCCAATACCAAACAGCCCTTGTTGGCCACCGGAACAAACTCCTGGTTGGGATGAATAATGATGGAAAACCCTTACGTCTAACCAGATAGTTTCTATACACATACATGCTGGGTGTGTGAGGGAAGCAATAAACACCCAAATTAGGCAGAAATATATAAAAGCACAAGAACACTTTCTATTATAAGAAAGAATGGAAATGCTTGTGATACCCTTTTCTAACATGCTCAATGGGGACAACTTTGTTAATTCTACAGCAAATAAAGTTAGTTCTACAGCAATTAAAATGACAAACAGTTTAGCAAATATAAAGATTGACAAAGCAAAACAATGGCTTATCAGTAATGTCTGCTGAGTTCTTAAGCTGAATCCTTAATCTTCTGCTGTGTGTCGATCAGTCAGCCTCTGGTGTGTGACTGAAGCAGGGCTTGAAGTATTCTCAGACTTCTGTAGCAGGGCTGGATGGAGCTGCTGAATCTGCGGTGCACTCCCAGTCCTGGAATGTCAACTTAATTCTGCTATAATGGATCCGAGGAACTACTTCGGCTACTTTGACTGCGGTCAGGGTAAACAAAAGAACAGTAAATGGCCCCCTCCAGAGGGGCTTTAGAGGTTGTACATTCCACACTTTTACCCATACCATATTACCTGACTTAAAAGAATGGGCATTGATAGTTAAACTAATTGGCAATCGTTCTCTGACTTGACAATGGATGGCATTTAGGACTGAACCTAAGGCTTGCATTTGCTGTTTTAGGGTAAGCCTTCAAAATTCCTTTAAGTCTTCCTGTATGCCCTTAACGATAGGGAGTGGCCACCCATAAAGAATCTCAAAAGGCGAGAAGCCTGTTTAATTCATTTAAAGGCCTGTTTCTGGGCCTTTTCCCATAGCAGGGGCTCTTGTTCACCAACCCCTTTGAGGCTTCATAGAGGGGTTTCATCATGATGGAGAAGTTAGGTATTTAAACTCTACAGACTAGTATAGGAACAAGACCACCCTTAGCGTCCTTTTTTTTTTCTTACAGTTGTTGGTTGGGTCCTTCCTTTCTTCAATTTTTAGCAGCACTTACTCCCCTGGGATGTTTGAGTTTTTCATGGTCGAAGAAGTGTGTAGGGAAATAAGCTTATAAACTGTGATTAAAATTTGTCCCAAATGGTCAACACATTTCCTTATGAGCATTTATGTTTGTGGCCCCCTTTCCTTCAGAGGTATAGGAAAAAGGCCTACCGTTAAACAATTTTAAAGTTTTAATGAATTCCATTTCAGGGACTTGGATCCTGAGTGCTGCAATACCAAATACCTATGTTTAGTTTACTCATGTCTCCAAAGGATTTTTAGTGATTATTATGCTAAACTACAAATTGAAAGATTGTACTGTCCTAGTTCTATATCTGGTGGAGTTTTCCCTGGATTTGCCAAGGGGTGGGATAGGTTGCCACTCGGCCTGCAGTAGAAACGTTTGAACGCCTTCTAAAACCTACCTATAGGAAATTTATTTATGTCTAGCCTGTGCTAGCTACCCTGTCTCAATTATTTATTCTTTAGAGATTTTTCGATCCCATAATCATTTGGGGTGCTGAGGGGTGAAGGTCCGTCTTCTGTAATTTCAATCAGAGCTAATAATGGGCGCAGTCCTGCCTAGCCAGAGATCGAAAATTTCTCCCTGTCTGACTTGAAGCATCCAGATTTGTTTCAGCAGTGGCATTGTTTGCAGGCACGGGCTGGAATTCTTGCATGACTGTTATGTGGGCATGAAATTACTGGATTCTAGTCCCATAAAAGGAATAAAGTCAGGCATACATTTTGACAATTTTAGGCAGTGGCTGATTATCTTTTGTACAAAAGCTACAAGGCCTGAAGTTATTAACATAACTTAAATGATAAACTTTAATTTCTGTGGCTTCATTACAAGTACCAGCCTTAGGAGTTTTTAATGTATTTCTGGACTATAATGGTAGCCTGACAGATTGTTTTAGACTATAATTTGAACTAGGCACTCAAGTAAATCTTATATAAAATTTGAAGAGAAATCTAAAAATGTTTGGAGACTTGCATCCAGATAAGACTTATTATGCCTAGATTGTTTACAGGATTTCTTCTGTATACATATTTCTTTCTTATAAACTTTTCTCATACCATTTTGGCATGCTTATACCATTTTATTTTTGTTCTCTACCCCTTTTTTAAAAATTCTCATAGTTATTTACTTTATTATAGGACAGAAATTTACCATATAAGATTTCTTTGTTAGATAAAAATATCTTTTCTTTTATATTTCTCTTTTTTTCTTCTTACCAAAACCTTATTTGTACACCAACCTTTTAATATTTTTCTTTTGCTTTTTGCTTTCCTTTTTATTTATTTATAGATAACCTTTTACAGTTATAATTTGAATTTACCTTTTAGTTACTGTTAGGCAAGACATTTAGCTTTGGAACACCCTTAACTCACACTAGAGAGCAGGAGGTTTTAGGAGCAAGAAGTTCAGTATGAGCACAAGGGCTAAAAACTTAGCCTCAGTATTAATTAAGAAATTAATTAGGACCCCAGCCACATTCATACAGACCCAAGGATTTTCTGGGTTGATGGCAAACAGAGCGCTGCACGGGGCTGTGCCCCTCCCCCTTCAGTCAACAGCCACCATCACCGAGCTAGGTGTCCCCTCCCTTCGGGAGAGGCCGCACCCTCTCTTTCAGTGGCTTTTTAATTGGATGTTGGACAAGATCCTGGGGGCTTAGGCCATTAAGAACAATTGTGCTTTAAGTGTCCAGATTGACCACATTCATAGCAGCTGATACCATCCCCCTTAGAAAGTTTATCCTTATCAGGCCTCCTTTGGGTGGTTGGAGCTTTGACTTTAGTGGCAACTGCCAATTTGTTTACCTTTCCTCTGGTTAGTGCTCATTTTGGAGTTCTTCTACTCTTTTTTTTTTCTTAATGTTTCTGTTTCTAAGAACTTCAGAGGCTTTCTATAATTGGGAGTTCGGTATTCATAGTCCTGAGTCAAGCCTCTGGAGTTAGGCATTTAACATTCTACAGGATATAATCTTGTCTGCAAAGTAGTGAAATAAATTTTTAAAATGCTTCTACATACAGAGCTTTTGACTATTTTATCTTATTATTATTATTGGTCTACAAAGAATTTAATTGCCAGATAGTTTTGCTCCTTTCCAAATCTTATTATCTGCTAACTTGTAGTGAGTTCAGATTTGATTTTTAATAATGTACTTATTATTATTATTAAACCGTGTAATTTTAATTTGCTCCAATCACTCAAAAGCTGTCCCATTGGGGTGTCTGAGGGTACAGATTATTACATATTTTCTTGGTCACGTTTCTTGAAAACCCAGAATTTGTTTTGAACACTTGCAATTTATTTCTCAAAGGAGAATTCTAAAACAAATAACTAAATAAAGTCATAAACAGCAATGCCAGGAATCCCTGGAACCCTGATGGCTTCTTCCAGGCTGAGTGTTCTCAGCCTTCCTTCAAGCCCCCCTTTTTTTTTTCTCCACGACTTTCCAGTGATGTCTACAAAAATGGTACAAAATCTTTTTAGAGTGAACAGACCATGTAGATGTAAAATGATCTGTTCCTACTTATTCCTAATTATGAACAGGCAAACTTGTCAAAAATTCTCATGAATTACTAAACAGTAGCCTCAGTTGTAAGATGTGGACAATTAAACGAGAGTGATTAGGTCTCACTCTATGCTCCACAGAGTGTGCCTAGTACTTGACCTGTTCCTTAGGTGAAGTACTGAGCTTACAAGGTGACTTAATCAGGTGGGAATGGCTAGTTCCCATGCCTTATTAAGTCCTGCAAAGTATTCAGCATTTAAAGCTCTACCAGTCTTGTAAGAGGTATGCTAGTCAGGCATAGCCAAAAAAGCAAGCATGAGTGTTATTTAGCATTACAATATAAAGTAGGGACTCAGCACACATTACACAACTGTAAGAGACTTTCCCAACAGTTTTACAGGGACAAGCAGTTGATTACAATCTTAGGCAAGGCTTAAACCTTTAGAAACAGACTTACTTTTAACTAACCTGGCCTTTAGCATTTGAAAACAAGAACAGCCTATTCAGTCCCTTAGTTACCAGAGAAAGATTACAAAATCATTTTTTTTCCAAGGCTAGCATTAACTTGCACTTAGTTAGCAAAAGGCTAAGTAGCATATAAGAGACATTTCTACGTTTCTTTACAGGTGGATTAGAATGAGCTCCTTCAGAATTTATGAAGGAGAACACAGGCTAAGGAAGGGAGGGGTCATGGTCCCTGGAAAGAGTTTAAGATAACTGGTAACACTTCACATATACAGCAGGCAATTTTCCCACAATCTTAACAACAAAAGGCAGAAATTTTAACAGTGCCAACGGGTTGGAGGAAATACCACACAAAGGGAGGGAAACATAAAATGACATAAAGAAACATGCACCAATCAAGTTTTGAAAAGACGACATGTCCCATCAAACAAAGCATAATAACTCAACCAGCTTTTTAGCAGATTCAAAACGACAGACACACATAAACAAGAGAATGAGGGGTATGGGAAACATCCGCTTTGTCCCCCTTCAGTCATACTTCTCGCGAAGATATTTTAGACACCTCTCAGCAATCGGCAGGTTGGTACACCCCCAATGCAGACTAACTTTATGCAGAGCCCTCATGTGGTCCATCTCATTCACACACAATCACACAGCACATTCTTCAACCCTCCGTCCTAATCCTAGGAGTCTACGAGTTCATCTTCAAACAGTGTTTCCTTCCGCTGCCTTTCAGCCCTTTCCTTCAGACTGGAGATTACTAGCGGACTCCGAGAGGTGATCAAGTTCCCCTTCTGTCATCTGTTGGCAGGTCTACGCAAAGGCCCTTATTCCTACCCTTTCCATCGGGTGGTCTTTCTGTCCTTTCCGTTAGGTGGTCGTCCTTATGCCAGTTCCTCACCTCTTGGGTCCCTGTTGTGCTTTCGTGGTCCGAGCTTCAGTGCACAGGAGGGGCCTCCCTCCTATGGATCAAAAGGTCCGTTGCGTGCCAGGTGAGATTGCCCTTCCTGTTGCCCTGGAGGTCATACCCCGATGACAAAGGAGGTGGAACACACCATCTTCAAACTCTCTGCTTTCCTGACCAACGCACCAGAATAATGCAGCAGGAAGACAGAGAGATCGTGACACTGAGACTATTACAGGAAGTGGCAACTTTTATTGCACTGGCTGGCTCAGCAGGCTCAGGGGCTAATGCTTCCAGGTTGAGCCCCACAGAACAGGAGAAGTGAGGTCTTATACCCTTGTTTAGGTAAGGGAGGGGGTCGTGTTGAGTGATTACATATTTCCTTTGGTATCTTACAAGATTGTACTCAGCAAAATTAGATTTTTCAAAGAACAAATGGTCTTCAGGAACTGCAGGGTTGTAAACTGTCAACTTCAGAAGAGGGTTTTGGATAAGTCTGTGAATTAGTTACTCTTTTGCATTTCCATGAGAGCCATCAGTCTCTAGCCATTTGGCCTTTTTCAAACAAAATGGGCCTGGCGCCCGGCGAGTCTTTAAAGCTTGCTGCTTGACTTTCAAAAG
>CAUYQG010003465.1:0-12738 GCA_963574415.1 Tarsius wallacei
ATCCATTTAGAGTTGATTTTTGTGTGTGGTGATAGGTAGGGGTCCTGTTTCAATCTCCTGCATATGGTCAGCCAGTTTTCCCAGCACCATTTACTGAATAGGTTCTCCTCTCCCCAGTGGTTGTTGGTGGAGGCTTTGTCGAAGATGAGTTGGTTGAGAAATTGAGGTTTTACTCCCAGAATCTCTATCCTGTTCCATTGGTCCATATGACTATTCTTGTACCCGTACCAGACTGTTTTGATTATTGTAGCCTTTTAGTAAAGTTTAAAGTCTGAAAGTATGATACCTCCCACTTTGTTTCTTTTGCGAAGGATTGTTTTGGCTATTTGTGGCCATTTGTGTTTCCATATGAATTTCTATATTGTCATTTCCAGGTCTGAGAAGAATGATGTTGGTAATTTAATGGGTATTGCATTGAATGTGTAGGATCAACATCTTAATAATGTTGATTGTTCCTATCTATGAGCATGGAATATTTTTCCATTTGTTTACGTCTTCTTGTATTTCTTTGAGCAGTATTTTGTAGTCTTCATTGTAAAGGTCTTTTACTTCTCGATTAGGAAGATGCCAAGGTATTTATTTTTGTGTGTGGCTATTGTGAATGGGATTGTTCCTTTTTTTTGGTTCTCTGCCTGCTTGTTGTTGGTGTATAAGAATGTAACTGTCTTTTGCACATTTATTTTGTACACTGAGACTTTGCCAAAGTCCTTTATCAGTGCAAGCAGGTTTTTGACAGATTCTCTTGGGTTTCTGAGGTATAGGATCATATCGTCAGGAAAGAGGAATAACTTAACTTCCTCTTTTCCTATTTGGATACACTTGATTTCCTTCTGTTGTCTAATTGCTCTAGCTAGGACTTCCAACACAATGTTGAACAAGAGGGGTAAGAGTGGGTAGTCTTGTCTCATTCTGGTTTTCAGGGAAAATGTTTCCAATTTCTGTCCATTTAGCAATATGCTGGCTATGAGTTTTATTGTAGATGGCTCTTACTATTTTGAGATATGTACCTTCTGTGCCTAGCTGTTTGAGGATTTTTATCAAGAAGGGATGCTGAATTTTATCAAAAGTTTTTTCTGCATCTAATTATATAATCATGTGGTTCTTGTTTTTATATCTATAGATTACATTTATGGTCTTGAGAATGTTCTTCCCCAGTCCTGCATCCTGAGGAAGAAGCCTACTTGGTCATGGCAGATGATTTTTGAGATGTGCCGTTGGATTTGATTTGTTAGAATCTTGTTGAGAGCTTTTGCATCTATGTTCATTAGGGATATTGGCCTGTAGTTCCCTTTTTTTGTTGTTGAATCTTTACCCA
Organism: Tarsius wallacei; assembly: GCA_963574415.1. Lineage (NCBI taxonomy): Eukaryota > Metazoa > Chordata > Mammalia > Primates > Tarsiidae > Tarsius > Tarsius wallacei. The sequence continues at coordinate 1,316 of CAUYQG010003465.1, forward strand.
GTTTGGGTATCAGTGTGATGTTAGCTTCATAAAATAATTTGGGGAGAATTCTGTCTTTTTCAATTGCCTGGAATAAGATTGGTATCAGCTCCTACTTGTATGTTTTGCAGAATTCCCCTGGGAAGCCATCTGGTCCAGGGCGTTTTTTTGTAGGTAGTTTTCTTATGACTGAGTCAATCTGGGTTGTTATTATCTATTTAGTGTCTCAGTGTCTTATTGTTTCAACCTTGGGAGGTTGTATGATGTCGGAAACTCCTTCATTTCATTTAGGTTATCAAGTTTGTTTCCATACAGATATGCATACTAATCTCTGATAATCTTTTGTATTTCTTTAGGGTCAGATGTGATTTGATCTTTTGCATTTCTGATTGTGTTTATTTGGGCTTTATCTCTCTTTTTCTTGGTCACTCTGGCTAGGGGTCCATCAATCTTATTTATTCTTTCAAAGAATCAGTTTTTTGTTTTGTTGATTTTTTTCTATGATGTGTTTGTCTTCTATGTCCTGTATTTGGGCTTTTACTTTGGTGATCTGGATTCTTCTGCTAAAGTTAGGGTTTTGGTGGTCTTGTCTTTCCAGCTCTTTTAGGCGATTTGTTAGGCTCTTAACTTGCAATCTTTCCATTTTCTTGATGTGTGTTTGTAGATATATATATACGTATTCCCCTCTTAGAACTGCATTCGTGGCATCCCAGAAGTTTTGGTAATATTTCTTTTTTTGTTTGTTTGTTTGTTTGTTTGTTTCCAGGAATCTTTTGATTTCTGTGTTGACCTAGGAGTCGTTCAGCATCATGTTGTTTGGTGTCCATGTCTTTGTAGGTTTTGGGGGAATTTTGTTGGCATTGATTTTTATTTATTTATTTATTTATTTTTTAGTTGGAGTCTCACTCTGTCGCCCAGACTGGAGGGCAGTGGCCGCTTCCAGCCACCGCAGCCTCGACCTGCTGGGCTCCGGCGATCCTTCCGCCTCAGCCTTCCGAGTAGCCGGAACTACAGGCATGCGCTACCATGCCCGGCTAATTTTTTTGATTTATTGTAGAGATGGGGTTACGCCTGCCCAGGTGGGTCAGCCTGTAATCCCAAGGCGCGGGATTACAGGCTGAGCCACCGAGCCCAGCACCCCACATCTTTAAAATAAAAAAATAAATAAATGGGGAGGTATACTTCATGTTCGTCATTGCTTCTAAAGCATTCTCTCTCCCTTTCTCTAGAGTGTTCCAGCTTGGACTCCATGTCATCAGTCTATCATCACCCCTTCCCCTTCTTGTGTAGACACCTGCCAACCTCTTGTCCATTCACTATCATGTTTCACAGGTTCTAGCTCATGACTCACTTCTACTCTAACACATGCTTGTTTTCATTCTTGGTCATTTCAGTTCCATATTGATGATATGGTCAACACTGCCCTCACTGTTCTGTGATCGCTTCTTCTTCAGTAATTCCATCTTTTGCTCTGCCTCCGCCAGTCTTCGCAGAGTCAATCTCTAGTCCTTGTCATTTTCAAAATCTTCAACCAAGCACCATTTCACATTCCAGCACCCCATACTCAGACCTTCTTCCACTGTCTCCTAGTCACTCCCTATTGTGCCCATCTGCAATAACCCCCCCCCCACTAAGATGTACAATCCATTAACTGTACCATCCATTCACTGTCTCTTCCCCTATGTCCTCATTTACCTGGTCCGGTTTAAATGCCCCGATCTATCACTATGAAAATGTTCTTGCACACACCCTCCACCCTCTTGCTTCCCTCTCAATTTATTATACTGCTTAGAAAACCTCACCCCTGAGAAAATCCAACTCTTCCCTTCTGTGCCTGCACCCATGCAGCTGAACAGGGAGATAGAAAAACACACTTTCATGCTCACAGGGACCGTTTCTAGCTAATAACTCAATCTTTCCAATAGACCTGGTAACACTACTGCCTTTCCATGGTCCATTCGCTCTCTTACTCTTCTAGATGACAACTTCATGCCTTTTCCCTTTCTCCTTAGACTTCCAGTGCCTCTTCCCCCATCTTTAGTCTCCAATTATAAATTGTATTCTATTTCACTAAGAATATGAAAACAGTCAGAAGAGAAATCTCGTTAGTTCCCATGATCTCAAGCACCAACCTACCAGCTGCTCTACCGTATACCCCTCCTTTCCTGCCATACACTTCCCTTCTGTAATGGACCATCCCAAGTCCTGTTGAAGGCATATACACTCTAGAACCTGCTCTCTCTTCTTTATCCAATTACAGCAATGTTATCTTATTCACTGCATCTTCCATTTTTTCCTCTCTATTGGGTCATTCTATCGGCATAAAAAAATGCTATCTTCACCTATCATTTCTTTTACCTTTGAATTACTCAAGCCTAGAAATATGGTTATTCTTGACTTCTCTCTTCAAAATCTGGTTACGGCCGGGCTTGGTGGCTCAGCCTGTAATCCCGCGCCATGGGAGGCTGAGGTGAGTGGATTGCCTGAGCCCGCGGGTTCGAGACCCGCCTGGGCAAGCGAGACCTCATCTCTACAATAAATCAAAAAAAATTAGCTGGGCGTGGGAGCGTGCGCCTGTAATTCAGGCTACTCGGAAGGCTGAGGCGGAAGGATCGCCGGAGCCCAGCAGGTCGAGGCTGCGGTGGCCGGGAGCGGCCACTGCACTCAATTCTGGGCGATCGAGTGGGACTCCAACTAAAAAAAAAAAAAAAAAAAAAAATCTGGTTACGTCTCACTATTTCTGCGATTGCACCCTGGTCTAAGTAAACAACACTTAGTGTCTAGATTACTCCAATGGCTTCCTGTCAGGCCTCCCTACTTGTATCCTTACCTTCCCACTATTCCCAATGTGGCAGTCACTCCTGTACTCAAAGCTCACTAGTGGTTTCCCATTTGACTCAAACTAAAAGCCTAAGTAGGTCCTCAGAGTCCTACAAGGCCCTTCACTGCAAGCCCCCCAGCCTCCTGTGTCCTCTCTGTCTCCAGTTCTGCCCTGACTCACGGAGCTGTCATGTACAACGACCTTGCTGCTCACTGAAAACACCCAGCATGTTCCTTCATGAGAACTTCTCACTCTCTTCCTTCTGCTGGGAACATTCTTCTTTCATACGGTCACAAGGCTCATCCTCTAGCTGCCCTTCAAAGGCTTTCCTCAAATGTGACTTTCTCAGGAACACTTTTACTTGAACACTGTTTTGTTTTCTGTTTTTTTTTTGTTTGTTTTTTTTTTAATGTGGGGAACAATTCATTATTAAGTACATAAGCGGTAAGGTAAAGTTTGGGCCTCCCATTGATCCTCACTTCACCTGGTTTGGGATCAGGAACCGTAAATGATGCTATGTGCCCCCCCACCACACACACACTGTTCTTAAAACTGTCCTTTCCTGGGCTGCCACCAAGCGCTCAATCCTTCCAAGGAAGCTAAAGCCTGTTGAGGTGAGGCTCTGGCTTTACCTGGCAACCAGCTTCACACTCTGACCTGAGGTCACCTGCACCCATCTGGCTCACCTGCACTCATCCAGCGTGATGATGAGGCGATGAAAGGACCTTCACAGAGGATATCAATGCCCTCACTGAAGCAGCCTGTGTGAATGTTAAGTCTTCTTGGTCTGCCTTGTTTGCAAAGGCCCTGGCCAGGTTCAACATCATGAGCCTCATCTGCAGTGTAGGTTGGGGACCTGCTCCAGTTGAGGAGAAAGAACTGGAAGCAAAGAAGGAATTTGAGGAGTCTCGTGATGGTGTGTGGCAAACCTCTCTTAGAGCATGTTCAATAAAAAGCTGAACTTGGCTGGGCACAGTGACTCACACCTGTAATCCCAACACTTTGAGAGGCCAAGCAGGGAGGATCATTTGAGCCCAGGAGCTCAAGGCCAGCATGGGCAACATATTGAGATCTTGTCTCTACAAAAAAAAATAAAATTATCTAGGTATGGTGGTGTGCACCTATAGCGCCAGCTACTCAGCAGGCTGAGGTGAGAGGATCACCTGAGCCCAGGGGGTTGAGGTTGAAGTGAGCTATGATTGTGTCACTGCACTCCATTTGGGGCAACAAAGCAAGACCCTGTTGGGGAAAAAAAAAAAAAAGCTGAACTCAAAAAATAATTAAAAAAAAAATTATACTCTGTTACACACACTTTCTTTTTTTGTATGTTGTTGTTGTTGTTGAGTCAGGAATCTCACTCTGTCACTCAGGCTCGGCTGGGACTTCAGATACGCACCACTATATCCAACAAATTTTTAAGTTTTTTAGTAGAGAAGAGGTCTCGCTATGTTGCTCAGGCTGGTCTCACACTCCTGGGCTCAAGCAATTTTCCCACCTTGGCCTCCCAAAATGCTGAAATTACAGGCGTGAGCACTGTGCCCAGCCATACACACTTTCTTTTCTTCCTCCTTGTTTTGTGTTTCTCCATAGCACTTATCATCTTCTATCATCCTATATAATTAAGTGTAAATTATTTTTGTCTGTTTTATATACACACATCTGAAAGTAAGTTCCAAGAAATAAGGAATTGTTTTTGTTGTTGCTATTTGGTTTGTAGTTTTATACCTAATGTCTAGTAGAGTGCCTGGTACATTGTAGATGCTTAGATATTTATTGAATGAATAATTTTAACACTTTAACTAGATGTTCTGTGTTATCTCGCACCTATCCAGGTACACACATCTACTAGTAGTGTAAGCTGCTTCTTTTTTTTTTTTGAGGGGGGGGCCTTCCGGCATAGACCGGAAAGACTGCTAGACAAATTCTAAAAGAGCTGCAACACTAGTATAAGCTTCTTGATGACCAGGAAAATGCCCCTACTTTCCTGACTTGCCTCCACAGCACAAATCATAAAGATGGGCTCTCACATTCATGCCTGTGTACTGTGCAATAAATATTATCCTGATCAGTGTTCAGCTGAGCCCTTCCCAAATTCCTGACCCACAGAACCTGAGAGGGACAATTAAATGATTGTTGTTGTTTTAAGACACTAAGATTTAAAGTCATTTATTACACAGCAAAAGCCTAGTGAGAAACTTTTATGGCATTACTTCTGGAATTTATTAATAATTATCATCTGATTAAGTTAGCTATTCCATAAGAAGTTTTCTCTCTAGTAATTTACTTACCAACAAGATGGCTTAACTTACTGCATATCTTTATTGGCTGAGTAAACTACTTATGCGACAAATGTAATAGATCTCAAGAGCACAATCAATAACTCAAACACAATACAAAATTACTCTCTGTTCACATAACAGTACACGGAAAGTGAAAAGGTCAGTGGGGGTAGTCTACAACCATGCAGACAAGTTTAATAGATACTCCACTCTCTTGAACATGGGGCTTCAAAAGTCACCCTAGATATTTGCTCCATTCCAGCAACCAAAAAGGGACATGCAGTTTAGCAGGACTATAAAAATTTTTATGGGCCAGCCTTAGAAGTAGTGTGTCACATCCACAAATGTTCCACTGGTAAAACTCAGTCACACGGCCACATCCAACTGGGAAGTATAGTCTAACTAAGTACTCAGGAAGTTGGGTTGCCAGAGTTAGGGAAAATACAAAATAAAACAAGACACCTTGTGTTTATCTGGCAATGCTACCAGGAAGGAGAAGAGAACATTTCTGTCAAATAGATAAAGTCTAAATAAGGAGGCATGAGCTTTCACTATATATTCTCCATATGCCCCAGGCCTTTGATGGCATCTAACTTAGACTGCTCAAGACCAGTTTCTAACAGCTCAAAATCAGTGATTTCAGATTGCATCTATGGGCTCACAGAAGTCTTCATTTATGAAAACAGAGGTAGGAAGCTACAGAGGAAGGGAAATAGAGACATCTCTAGTTCTGCTAAAGATAATGGCCAGCAGAGGAACCAAGATGGCCACTGTGGAGCAGCAGACTGGCACTGCTCTTGCTGAGCAATGTAGACAGCAGGGACCAAGCCACCAATAGATGGAGATACCTCAAACACTTTTTTATGGATGAAGCACCCTGCACCCTGCACCCAGCACAGGTCTCTTTGAACACATAGAGACCAAAAAATGATAGCAGATGTGGGAATCTAGGTGCCCCATCCCCTGCCATGAGCCAGGCTTGCACAGGAACTGAAGCCCTGCCCAGTGAATGAAACTGGGTGAGTGTACCTAAGATGCTATGGGTCCATTCACCCCCTCCCAGCAGTGTACAAGTCATCAATCCCACATAGAAGTCCTGGTCAGGGCACAGCAATAGCAACAGGATCCCAAGTAGAATGGGGGGGAAAAAACCTGTGCTGGGTCAGTAGCCATGAGTATGACTTCCCCAAGTCCTGCATGCCCACAGGGCACATCCTCCCTCCCCCCCATAGCAGAAAAATCCCTCTTTTTCAAGAGCAGAATGTGGACTTGAACAGGAAGAAAATGGCACAAAAGACACCTGAAAGCTTTCTCAGTGGGAAGGCTTCTGGGTTACAAACCACAGACAGCAGATGGGGGGGGTATCCCCAACACCCACGCTCCACAGAGTGCTAGCAGCAGGGCTGCTACAGTTGAAAAACCTGCCACAGGGTTGAGCAAGGATAACAAGTGCATGCCCTTCCCTCTCCCACTGAGTGACCATACTGAACCACAGAAAGGGTCCTAGAACAGAGGGTCAGTGACTAGCTTTAGACAAAACAAAAGGAATTACAGAGAAGAAAGAGAGGCCTGTTGCAAATGAGGAAAAATCAACAAAAAAAGATAGGCAGTCCTTAAAAGTACTAAAGAGACAGCACCTGAAAAAATGGCTATCATAGTACAAATGATGGGACTCCCTCAAACAACCTGTCCCAGATGACAGCCATAGAAATCAGAGATTGGTTGGCTAAAATGAACAGAGAGAACCAAGAGAAGCTAGAAGTGAAAGTCACTGAAGTAGCACAGGACGCAAAAGTGGATTTGACCAATTTCAGAGGAGCCTCTTCTGAAATAATGGAAATAAATCCATCCTGGAAATAAAAAAGAAAGTAACAGCATAGGGAGCAGTATCAACCAAGCAGAGGAAAGAATCTCAGACCTTGAAGACCAAAATATGGAATTAACCCAGTCAGTAAAAAACATAGAAAGAAAGCTCAATAAGAATAAGCAAAGCCTCCGAGAGATGTAGGACTATGTCAAGAAGCCAAATCTATGTGCCTGATGGGTATCGATAAAGTAGAAAGGGAAACTGAGAACACCATGGAACAAACATTCCATGAGCTACTCTAAGGAAACTGCCCACATCTTGCTAGAGAGGCATTCAAGTGCAAGGGACTCAGAGAACCCCTGCAAGGTATCACATGAGAAGACCAATCCCAAGACACATAGTAATCCACCTCCTCAAAGTAAGCATGAAAGAAAAAATCTTAAAGGTAGCAAGAGAGAAAGGCCAGAATACCTACCAGAGAAGACCCATCAGAATTGCCCCAGACTTCGCTGCAGAAATGCTACAAGCCAGAAGGACTGGAATCCAGTTGTTAACATTCTTGAAGAAAGTAATTCCAGCCAAGAATTTCCTACCCCACCAAGTTAAGCTTCATCAGTGACAGAGAATTAAAATCCTTCCCAGACATCCAATTCTTAAGAAAATATGCCACCTCCAGACCAGCCCTTCAAAAGACACTTAAGAAGGTGTTGAACACAGAAAAAAAAAAAATAGTCATACCCATCACAAAAGTACTGGCAAGCACAGAGTCAACAGAGCATATAGAAAACTCACAAAAATGAAAATGCACACATATATAAATATAAAAAGAAAAAGAAAACAAAGCAATCCCCTAAGAGCCCTATGACAGGGATAAATTCTCACATTTCAATAATTAATCAGAACGTGAACAGATTAAATGTGCCACTGAAGAGATATATGATCCAACAGTCTGTTGCCTCCAGGAAACTCATTCCACTGCAAAGGACACCCACATGCCCATAGTTGGCAGCTGGAGAATGGTCTTTCAAGCAAATGGAAAACAGAAGAAAGCAAGAGTAGCTTCTGATATTAGACAAAGCGACTTCAAACCATCAAAAGTTAAAAAGCACACAGAAAGACACTACAAAATGATAAAAAGGATCAGTCAACCAGCAAGGAATATCTATCTTAAACATATATGCACTCAACACAGAAGCACCAGGTTTTATAAAATAACCACTAAGTAAACTAAGAGAGAACATTGACTCTCAATCAATCATAGTTGGAGACCTAAATACCCCACTAACAGCTCTAGATCAAAGCAAAAAACCAGTAAGGAGATCTAAAACCTCAACCTGATGCTCAAGCAAATAAATAGACATCTACAGAACAATCCACCCAACATGTTCAGAGTATACATCCTGTTCATCAGCACATGGAATATACTCCAAGACTGATTGCATTTGCAGACATAAATCAAGCAAGAACAAATTTCAAAAAATTGAATACTATGTATCTTCTCAGATCACGGTGGAATAAAAATAAATATCACCACCAACAAGATCCCCCAAAACACACAAAGACATGGACACTAAACAACATGCTGCTGAATGACTTCTGGGTCAACACAGAAATCAAGACAGAAATAAAAAGATTCTTGGAAACAAATGAAAACAAAGACACATCAGAATCTCTGGGATGCCATGAAAGCATTGTTAAAAGGAAAATTCATAGCACCGCACACACACATCAAGAAAACAGAAAGATCACAATTAAGTAGCCTAACATCATACCCAAGGGAGCTGGAAAGGAAAGATCATCTAAGTCCTAACTTCAGCAGAAGAATCCAGACCACCAAGATGAAATCATAACTGCAGGATATAGAAGACAAAAATATCATAGAAAGGATCAACAAGACAAAAAGCTGATTCTTTGAAAAGATAAATAAGACTGACAGACCCATGGCCAGATCAACTAAAAAAAAAGAGAGAAAGCCCAAATAAACACAATTAGAAACACAAAAGGCAAAGTCACAACTGCCCCTGAGGAAATTCAAAAGATTGCTATGAATACCTGTATCCAAATAAACTAGAAAACATAAAGGAAACATAGGCCTTTCTGACATCCCACAACCTTCCAAGGTTGAACTAGGAAGAAACTGAAACTCTAAACAGACCAATAACAATGCAGGAAATTGTCTTAATCAAAATCTCCCTACCAAAAAATCCCCAGACCAGATAGATGGCTTCCCAGCTGAATTCTACAAGACATACAAGAAGAAGTTGATACCAATCTTATTAAAAGTATTTCAGGCAATCGAGAAAGATGGAATTCTCCCCAACTCATTTTATGATGCTAACATCCTACTGATACCCAAACCTGGCAAAAACCCAAAAAGGAAAGAGAATTACAGGCCAGTCTCCTTGATGAACATAGACACAAAAATTCTCAACAAGATTCTAGCAAATTGGATCCAACAACACATCTCAAGGATCATCCACCATGACCAGGTGGGCTTCATTCTCAGGATGCAGGGCTGGGTCAACATTCACAAGACTATAAATGTAATTCAGCACATTAAACAGATGTAAAAAAAAAGAACCACATGATTATATAATCAGACGCAGAAAAAGCATTCAACAAAATCCAGCATCCCTTCTTGATAAAAATCCTTGAGCACCTAGGCATAGAAAGAACATTCCTCAAAACATTAAGAGCCATCTATGATAAACCCATAGCCAACATTTTGCTTAATGGGCAGAAGCTAGAAGCATTCCCCCTAAGAATGGGAAGAAGACAAGGATGCCCACTCTCATCCCTCCTATTCAACATAGTGCTGGAAGTCCTAGCCAGAGCAATCAGGCAAAAGAAGGAAATCAGGGGTATGGTGTCAAAATAGGAAAAGAGGAAGTTAAGGTATTCCTCTTTGAGGATGATACGGTTTTATACCTTGAAAACCCTAAGGAGTCTGTCAAAAGCCTCCTTGCACTGATAACTGCCTTTGGTAAAGTCTCAGGTTACAAAATAAATGTGCAAAAGATAATCGTATTTCTATACACCAGCAACAGGCAAGTGGAGAACCAAATAAAAAGCACAATCCCATTCACAATAGCCACAAAACAATGAAATACATTGGCATCCACCTAACCAGAGAAGTGAAAGACCTTTACAACGAGAACTACAAAACACTGCTTAAACACATCAGGGATGTCACAAACAAGTGGAAAAACATCCCATACTTACGGATTGAAGGAACCAATATTGTCAAGATGTCCATCCTACCCAAGGCAATCTTCGGATTCAATGAAATACTCATCAAATTACCAATGTCAGCTAAACTCATTTATAAAGGAAAATTGTTTTGTATGTTGAAAGGAATAACCACAAGGACCCTGCACTTGCTCTTAATTTGCTGTCTATAACTCATCACTTCCTTGGGGAGGCAATATGATGAGCTGTTTTGTTTTTAGTTTAGTTTTTTTTATATGTATAAGGTTTTTTGTTCCAGTTGCTGAAATGAGTATGGAAAGGAAAATCAAAATGTCCTTCTTTTACAGAGAAGCAGTAAAAACATCAGGACTCCTACTCTTGGCTGAATTCTGACCTTGATTTAATTGCTTAAAGTTGTCCTGCTAGTATTTAGTCTGTTTTGGTTGATTGGTTGATTTTGCTTTTGTTTCAAAATAAAATCTTTCAGGAAAAAAAAAATTACCAGTGTCATTTTTTTCAGATCTGAAAACAACAATATAGAAATTCATGGAAACAGAAAAGAGCATGAAGAGCCAAAGCAATCCTTACCAAAGGGAACAAAGTGGGAGGCATCACACTTCCAGACTTTAAACTTTATTACAAGGCTACAGTAACCAAAACAGCCTGGTATTGGTACAAGAATAGGCACATAGACCAATGGAACAAGACAGAAATTCCAGAAGCAAAAACACAGTCTCTCCATCAACTCATCTTTGACAAAGCCACCAATAACAATCACTGGAGAAAGTTGACCATATTTAGCAAATGATGCTGGGAAAACTAGCTGACCACATGCAGAAGAATGAAACTGGACCCCTACCTATCACCATATAAAATCAACCTAAAATGGATCAAAAACTTAAATGTAAAACCTCAAACTATAAAAGAAAATGTAGGAAACACCCTTATGTACCTCAGAGTAGGCAATGAACTCTGACCAAGTCCCCAAAATCAAATGCCATAAAAGCTAAGATAGACTTTGGTACCTCATCAAACGGAAAAGTTTTGCACAGCAAAACAAGCCATAAAGAGAGTGAAGAGCCGGGCTTGGTGGCTCAGCCTGTAATCCCGCGCCTTTGGGAGGCTGAGGTGAGTGGATTGCCTGAGCCCGTGGGTTCGAGACCCGCCTGGGCAAGCGAGATCTCATCTCTACAATAAATAAAAAAAAAATCAGCCAGGCGTGGTAGCGCACGCCTGTAGTTCCAGCTACTTGGAAGGCTGAGGCGGAAGGATCGCCGGAGCCCAGCAGGTCGAGGCTGCGGTGGCCGGGAGCGGCCACTGCACTCCAGTCTGGGTGACAGAGTGAGAC
>CAUYQG010003471.1:0-24071 GCA_963574415.1 Tarsius wallacei
CTCCTACTGGGAATATACCCTGAAGAACACAAATCACTCTATAAAAAAGATATCTGCATACGTATGTTTATCGTAGCATTGTTCACAATAGCAAGAACCTGGAAGCAACCATGCTGTCCATCAAAAGAGGACTGAATTAAAAAAATGTGGTACATATACACAATGGAATACTACACAGCCATAAAAAAGAACGAAATCATGAATTTCGCAGCAACCTGGATAGAACTAGAGTCCATAATACTGAGTGACCTCTCACAGAAACAAAAAACTAAGTATCACATGTTCTCACTCATATAGTAGACCTTGATCATCCAACGTATTACCACAAGAAAATGACTGACAGGGGTGGGAAACTATGCGGGGTGTGGGGGAGGGCGATGGGATTAATGGTGGTAAATATCTGTCTGGGGATGGGGAGACACCTCTTATCATCAAGGGTGCCTGAACGAAGCATTTTGGTATGCCTAACCCCTAACTGTACCCCACAATACCATAATAAAAAATATATATATTTTAATTACTTATTATCTGGAGATTTTTACTTCAGTTTTCTTAATATAATAGCATTCTGCATTTGCAGGTAATAAATAGTATTGAATATGCTACATATCCATTTCAGTAAACCAAAGACACTCTATCACATTTTTCCCTAGTCCTCTTTGGTGAACTGTTAAATTTAAGTAAAAATGATAACGTTAACATATGTAAGTACTAATTTACCCAAATAAATTTTCCTATAATATGAGGGCTTACAGATCTGCTAATGTATTTAGTCAATCTGCTGATGATGAACGTTCAAATGTGTTAATCTCCACTCTATTATTAACTATGTTACTCTGTGTCAGAGACTCTTTTAAATATTCACAGCAATGCTATGAATTAGGGTTTTTTGCTTTGTTTTGTTTTTTAATGGAGAAAAGATCTCACGCTGTTGCCCAGGCTGGAGTGCAGTGGTGTGATCATAGCTCACTGCAGCCTCAGATTCCTGGGCTTTAAGGGATCCTTCTGCCTCAGCCTCTAAAGTCGGTGAGACTACAAGCATTTGTCACTATGCCCATCTAATTTTTTATTTTTTATTTTTCTAGAGATGAGTTCTTGCTATGCTGCAAATTTGGTCTTGAATTGGTCTTAAAGGATTCTCTTGCCTCAGACTCCCAAAGTTCTGATTGCAGGTGTAAACCACTGTGCCTGGCTGAGTTATTAATATTATTCTCATTTAATAGTTGAACTGGCTGGAGCACAGAGATGATCAATAATATGCACAAAGTTACAAAGCTGGTAAAGGTGTGAACTGAGAGTTATTTGGGCCATTAAAATCACTACGCACTGGTAGCTCTAACAATGAAACGATGCTATTGTGCTCTTCTAGCAGAAACAATTTTAAGGGTGAAATTTTTGTTTTTCTTGACTGACAATTTTTTATACAAATCAGTAGATTCTACAAAAAAGGCATTCTAATATTTATGGTTAAATAGATTTTAATGAAATTTAGGTCAGCACTGATGTCCAATAGCAGAAGGAGATGACGTGAGATCAGACAAAAAGAGCACATTTTCCCTTTCTGCACATGTGTGTTCTTTGATGCCCCCTTTTTTTTTTTTTCTTTTTTTGAGTTGGAGTCTCACTCCATCACCCAGGCTGGAGGGCCATGGTATACTCACAGCCACTCCAGCGTTGACCTGCTGGGCTCCGGGGATCCTTCTGCCTCAGCCTTCGAAGTAGCCAGAGCTACAGGCGTGCACTACCATGCCTGGTTAATTTTTTAAAATTTATTGTAGAGACGGGGTCTCGTCAAATTGCCCAGTCTGGTCTCGAACCCAAGAACTCAGGCAATCCACTCTCCTTAGTCTCCCAAAATGTTGAGATTAGAGGCTGAGCCACCGAGCCCAGCCTATGCCCTTTCAATAGGAGGATAAAACTCTCTCACATTGGTGAGCAAGGATCTTCTTCAGTCAGTGTTACCATCGAAATGCTAATCTCATCCGGAAACACTCTAACAGACATATCCAGAAATAATGTATTGCCAGCTATTTGGGCATCTCTTAGTCCGATAAAGTTAACAACCACAGGCAACAAATATTTGTAATCATAACATTATTTTTAAAGATTATGTTCAAAATGGAATATTCTACTTTTTTCAGGTTAAATAACATTGGTTATTAGTTATTTGAAAATAAATAATAACAGTTATTTGGAAAACATTACACCTAAAATTGATTATTTGTTTAGTGTGGAACACGTTTTTTAAAACCATCGGAAAACATTTTAATAAACTGTAAACATTTTTAACAAACCACATTGTCTTTGATCAATGTGATGCCAGAATTAATCAGCAAAGTATCACAAGCTCCAAAATGTGAAACATGTCTCCAGTCTCATCTGAATCCATTAGTGATGATAGAATGCACGGAAACTTTACCAGTTGTCTAGCCCACCCATCTCTTGACCAACATATGTGTTATGGGAGAGAAATAAAATGATAAGTTATTAACTATACAGACAATCTTCCAGATTCAAACGGTATTTCTAGGTATATGATCAGGAAGAGTGGAAATAATTAGAAATATTGTATTATGTTTTCATTGTTTTATTATTATGTCTGGGGGAAAATTATGTAGAACTCTACCAAAATCTCCTATTTGCAAAATGAAAGGGTTTTCTTTAATGAGCTCTAAGTATTTTAAGTATTTTACATTGTTAAAATATAGGTATACTGATGCTTTGTTTTTTCTTATATAAATACTTCTCAACTCAATCGCTCAGAACACCACAGTATTCTGATACTGGAAATGTTCAATTTTACTTATACAGTAAAATAAGTTAATTAGGTGCTCTCTAATTGTGGTAGCCATAACAAAAATCAATTGGAAGTCATTAAGAGATCATAATTACATTTAAGCAGGCTCTACTATAATTCAAATTTATATTAAGTAAATTAGAACTTTTAATAAACTCTCTCTCAATAATTTTAGACAGATTTAGCAATCATAACTATCATAGTTGAATCTGCATATTTGCCACAGCAACATAGGAAAATAGCAAGTATGGTGAATATACAAGAGCAGAAGAAAAAAATATATAAATAGACAACAGCAGAAGAAATAAATATAAATCTCTCAACAGATTCACTAAGTTCATCTCTCTCTCTCTCTCTCTCTCTCTCTCTCTATATATATATATATATATATATATATATATATATATGCAACATTTTAGGTTGCAAAATCTAATGCTCAGATGAAGCAATCATCGAAAGAAAATTGTCCACCCAAATGTCAGTTAATGTTTGATCAAGTGTAAAGTTGATCTATATGTGAAGACGAGACGTAAGAGACCCAGAAGGAAACCAAATCATAAGCATATTCAGGTGACTGACCGTGTAAGATGTTTTAGATTAGGGTCAGAACCTCAGGTCTAAATTAAACACTTAGCTTAAAGAAATACTCATCAATTTAAAGTTAGCATGGCTGTGACCCACAATCAGAAAAAAAGCTGCTGATATGTGTCTGGATCATAATTCTACAAGGGACATTGCTAAAATAGTAAGATGACAGTACAGATTAAATAAATTACAAAAGAAAAAAGTATGGGAATATTTAAAACTCAAGTGATTCTATATAGACTAATTGTTTCAAAACACATGACAAACAACAGTGTATCAAACAGGAAAACCTGAGATGAGCATTTTGATTTTGTCATATTGTGCTTTTCATGCTGGAATGAGATGCCTGGAAGAACATCATTATTTTTTTTTGTTGTAAATGTTTGAAAAATACAAGTGAAATTTTGTAACATGCATAGATTGTTTATTGTTTTTATTAAGTCTTCTAGCCATTTGCTTTTGTGACGTTATGAAATTATAATATTAATTTTGGTTATATATTATTATTTTGGTTATATATTATTATTATTGTCTTGAAATTGGTACTGCAATTTACCTGGTTTTATTCAGCCTAGAGATTCTTTTTAAATATTTAATAAAATCAATGCAAGTAGCAGAGTTAAAAACTGGTTGCGATTATAAAATTTTGTTAAAATTATATCTGATTGCACAGTGTAACACACTTTCCAGTGTGTTATCCACATGGAAAGAAATAGTGGAAAGTTTAAAAGTATTAGCATGTGTACGAATAGGAAGGGAAATATTACTACTATAACCTATTCTAAAAGGAAATTGACTAGTAACCTCGCTTAATAAATACAATGTGTATAAAAATGCATACAAGTAATGTGAGGTTTAAAAGACTAAAATAGATAAGTAAACAGTGAAAACAAATACAGTTTAAACATAATAATGCAGAATCTTTTATATCCCAGACAAAGTATGGAGCTTGATGATGGAGAACTTTTAGAACTAACAGAGGTAAGGAAAACAAGCTGCACAGGAATTAAAATAGATATAATTTGTGAAACAAATATGAAGACAAAAGAAAATGGAGCTAAATGACTAAAGAAAAGAAAAATAGTGACTTTGTAAATGCTTCCCAATTCTGCAGTGAAGTAACTCATGCATATGCATGGTTGTATATAACTTTTTTTTTTTTAGTGATCCATAGTAAGAGCAAGCATAGGAGTATAGTGGGAACTTAAAGAATAAGCATCCAGAATAAAAAATCTAGTCAAGAAAATAGGCTCAGAAATACACAAAAATTATGAGATAAAGAACAAATTATTCAAACTGGTTATTATGGGGGCAATGATATATCTTAGAGAATAATCATATTAATATGAGTTATTTTCATTAGAAATTTAGCAATATGGTCATAGACAATCATTTATAGTACCATTAGCCAATTTGAAAATGTCTCACATGTAATAGGTGCAAATATAGAGTTCTTAGAACTTAGAGAAAATAAAAATGCAGGTCAGTTATCAGATGGAGATAGAAATTTATATATATATAAAATATATATATATAATATATATATATAATTTTTTTTTTTTTGGATTTGGAGTCTCACTCTGTCACCCAGACTGGAGTGCAGTGGCTGCTCCCGGCCACCACAGGCTCGCCCTGCTGGGCTCCGGCGATCTTTCCGTCTCAGCCTCCAAGTAGCTGGAACTACAGGCGCGCGCTACCATGCCTGGCTAATGTTTTGATTTATTGTAGAGATGACGTCTCGCCAAGTTCCCCAGGCGGGTCTCGACCCCGCGGGTTCAGGCAATCCACTCAGTGCGGGATTACAGGCTGAGCCACCGAGCCCGGCTTAAATATATTTTTTAAAGAACAGTGTTGTTCAAAGGTTGCTATAAGACATCAGTAAATATGTTGTATTTATTTTTCTTTTGCTAAATTCAGATAATTATTAAATTGACCGTAAATAATATACTTTTTGAGGTTCTGTAAATGAATTTAAAAACTTTTAAATACAATAAAATTTCTACACATAGCAGTGAAAAAATTAGTTCCCCAGCACTCAATGCCTCCTGCCCCCAAGAAAGTTTCCTGAGAACCAAGATTTTCCTAAATGCCCCTGATAGTCTAGTGAAGGTTTTCATTTTATATGGAGTATGAATATGAAGATGACCTGGTTGTGTATACAGATCATTCTAATACATCAACATATAAGTTGATATAATGCTACATACATTTAGCAAGTATCAAATGATGTAAGCTATTTCTATATACTAACTATGACAACTTGGGGTTGAATTTTTAAAAATCTTATAACAATATCAACAAAAACTACTTAGGATTGATTTTAATATAATGTGCACAAAACTTGTTCACAGAAATGTATAAATATCACTGAGAGAATTTTCAAAAGATTTAAACAAACTGAGGTTTATACCTTGCTCGTGGATTATACAGCTGTTAATTTTTAAGATGGTAAATCTTATCCAAATTGATCTATAGATTTAATGTAATACCAAGCAAAGTGCTTTCAGATTTTTTTCTTAGGAAAAAATTGACTAGCTAGTTTTAAATTTTATGTTAGAAAGCAAAATACTTGGCCGGGTGTGATGGCTCATGCCTATAATCCCAGCACTTTGGGAGGTCAAGGCAAGATAATTGCTTGAACCCAGGAGTTCAAGACTAATGTGGGCAACATAGTGAAACCTTGTCTCCACAAAAATTAAAATTAAAATTAACTGGATATGTGGTGCACACCTATAGTCCCAGCTACTCAGAAGGCTGAGCCAGAAGGATCTCCTGAGCCTTGGAAGTGGAGGTTATGGTGAGCTGTGATCTTGCCACTGTACCCCAGCCTGGATGACAGAGTAGGACCCTGTCAACTTATAATAGCTAAACATTTACTTTAAAAGTAGGAGATTGGAGGTTTACGCTGTCTGATTTCAATTTAAGACAGACTTAGAGTAATAAAAACAATGTTATAGAAAGATAGACATTTTTCAATGGCACAGAATGGAGAACCAAGAAATGGAATACAGTTGGCCCTTGAAAACTGTGAGGCTATGGGTGTCCTTCAATGCAGTCACAAACCCACATATAACTAGTGACTCCTCAAAACTTAACAGCCTACTGTTGAGTGGAAGTCTTACTGACAATATAAGCAGTTGATTAACACGTTTTGTATGTTGTATGTTATATACTGTATAGTAAGCTAGATAAAAGAAAATGCTATTTTAAAAAAGCCATATGAAAGTAAAAATATATTTACTATGTATTCAGTTAAAGTGAATCATCATAAAGGTCTTTATTCTCATTGTCTTTGTTGAACAGGCAGAGGAGGAGAACAAGAAGAGGGGCTGGGTTTGCTGTCTCAGAGGTAGCAGAGGTAGAAGAGGGTGAGGGACAGAAGGAGAGGCAGGAGAGGCAGGCACGTTAGGTGAAACTTTACAGAAATACATCACAATTTCTGTCTGACTCATTTGCTTTTTCATTTTTCTATGTGGTACTAATCCACCAATCCTTCTTCTAACACTTGTTTAAGTTTTAATGCCTGCCCATGTCATAAAAAAAAGTCAAAAGCAGTCTTGAATAATTGAGACCTGCTACCAGATTGTCTAATGTAAATTTGTTTTCTGGCACTGTGTCTTCCAGGTCTTCTTCCTTATCATCTGGCACTGGCTCAAAATACTCATCTCCAGCAAGTCGTCTTCTGTTAATTCCTCTGGTGTGGCATTTAAGAGCTCTTAAATTTCTCCAAGATTTGTATCTTGAAACCCTTTAATCTCCACCATCGTACCATATCCACAATCTCCTTCAAGATTTCCTTGATTGGCTCTGTTCTAAGTCCTGTGAAGTTATGGGCTACATCTGGACACATATTTCTCCAGCAGGAATATATTATTTCATGGCTTTTCCTATAACAATGATGACATCTTCCATGGTGTAATCTTTCCAGGCTCTAGTGATATTCTCTCTATCAGGGTTGTCTTCCAATTGACAATAATTTCCATAGAATACTGCGTGTTTTAAATACCTTAAACATCTTTATGATCCCCTAATCTAAAGGCTAAATTAGAAATGTGTTTGTTGGCAAGTAGACTACTTCTATGCCTTTGGTGTTGAACTCACAGGATTCTGGGTGGCCAGGACAATTGTCTAACATTAAAAGAACTTTAAGAGCTAATCTACTGGCAATATACTTTCTGACTTCTAAAACACAGCATCAATGGAATCAATTAAGAAAAATTATTCTCTTTGTCCAGACTTTCTTGTTGTAAAACAAAAAGACTGATAGCTCATGTTTATCTTGTTTCTTCAAGGCTCAAATGTTAGTAATTTTACAGATAGAGGCAGTCCTGATCATAAACTCCAATGCATTTGCAAAAAAGTGGAGTTAGCGTACATATTTCTACCTTAAATCTGGTTGCTTTCTTATCTTCCTTAATAAATGTCAAATGTGTGTGTGTGTGTGTGTGTGTGTGTGTGTGTGTGTGTGTGTGTCTGTTCTCTCAGAATAGGGCATGTTCATCTTCATTAAAGACTTGTTTAGGCAGATTGTCATTTCTTCTACCATTTCTCTTAATGGTAGCTGCCATTAAGAGCTTATTTGCTGCCTCCTGATCAACAGAAACTTCTTGTCTTGTTAACTTGACATTTTTATATACAAACCTCTTTCTAAACGTATCAAACCATCCTTTGCTGACATTAACTTCTCCAACTTTAGCTCCTTTATTTTCTTTGTGCTTAAACTGTTATATAACAACTTCAATTTTTTTTTTCTTGAATCATAGTAGAGACTATAGGTACGCCATCTACAGCAATCCTGCACCCACATAAAAACTGCATTTTCAATATGACAGAAAATGGTATTTAGAAGTGCAAGGTTTTTGTACTTGCCAGTGTAGCTGCAGTAGCAGCTTACTACATTCCTTTTCTTGTGTACAATGGTCCTTATGGTGGATTCATTTATCTTGAAATGGTAGGCAAGCTACAATACATATCAAGCAATTCAGTATTTTCTTGTAATGTCAAAGAAGCACTTCCAGCATTTCTAGCAGTACTTCACAGGGGTTTCATGACGTTATTCAAAGTTTATGATATTGCATTAAACACGTTGAAATATAAGTGAAAACCATGATACCACTTCTTAAGGTGATAGGCCGTTTACTGGCAAGGAATTTCTCACACAGAAATGAGTAGCATCACATTGTGTTTTAGGCAGATACAGCACTTGAACTCACACAATTAAAACAAGAGGTGGCTACAAAATTATTATTATATAGCATATAACTACAGATAATATTATGCAGGTATATTCTAATACTACATCTTTATATTTGTTTACATTTCTTTAAACCTGTATGCTGCTTGTGTACAGAAGCTGTGATAAATTTTAACTTTTTAAATAGATCCTGTATAAATAATTATGGTAGTAAATGATAAAAACAGACTAGTATCACCAGATATTTTATGCATTTATAGCATACAAAATTTTCTTAATTTTTTGTTATTTGCAGGCTATAGTGTATATGTGAGTTTCTTCAAATTGTCACAAATGTCAAAATAATTTTCCAAGATATATATTGAAAAAAAAAATTCATGTATAATTGGATCCACATAGTGTAAACCTGCATTGTTCAAGGGTCAAATATGTTAATTTTTTTACAAAAATAATATGTAATTCTGAAAGGAAAATTTATGAGAAAATCTTAGTGACATTGGGTTAGATGAATATTTCTTAAATAGGACACAGTACTTGTAAACTCTAGAAGAAAATAATATTGCCCTTTGAAAGACAGTGATAAAAAGATGAAAATATTCTGTAGTAAGATAAACAGCACAGTAAAAACATGACGGGAATAGGACAGAATGGAAATGTATGTTATAATAGAAAAGTTTATGTCTTAATTTTGTTGGTATTTCACAACTGTCTACAATAGTCAAAACTCATGACATTTTTCACTTTAAGAAAATTTGGATTTACATATCTTAACCTTCAATTAAGTTAGGAATAAAATTGCTTCAGACTCTTTACTTCTTGCAAATGGAAATAGGAAATTTTATATGTGAGTCTTCAAATATATACACTCACACATATACATAGATATTAATGAAGTCCCCAAAATTAAACTTAGAACAGATCATCTAGTTATATGAGAAACTGTTATCTGAGTTCAGACCATTTTGTTTCATTTTGCTTCTATTTTAAAGATAAAACTTTAAAATGTACTGAAAAGATTTTTATTAATATTCACTTTTTAAAAAATCTGTTGACCCTTCTTTCTCCAAAACAGATTCCAGATGATCTATAAATTGCCCAGTGAAAATCAAAAGGGGATTTTTAAATCATAATGAAGAGCGAACACCCTTTTTACTTAAAAACCACTGGTCTTAATCAACTAGATATGCATTGGGGGAAATAAAAGTAAAAAAAAAAAGGGGGGGGGACAAGTAATATGGATGGTTCAAGGTACGTTGGGAACATTCTCAAGGGACACCTAAGCTAGCCTAGTTAAAATAAGAACAGTGTCCATGAGAAAATTATAGCAGGAAATGAAAATAGAAGACAGCAAAGGCTGAAAAAAGAACTAAGAAGTTTTCCAAGACTTGGTATAGGAAAACAGACAAGGAGAGAAACTACTAGTGCCTGCAGACAACAGAACATATATTGCAAGGAGAAGAGTACAGGATAGGTAATGTCAATAAGTCTGCCAAAAAAAAAACCAAAAGCAAGCCCAGACACAAAAGTACATATATGAGCAAAGGCAATATGGAAAAGATGAATGACTACATATTGGACATTCAGTTATAATCAATGACACAGTTACCATCAGTATCACCATCTTTGAAAATGAAAAATATAATACGTTATCAATTTTCACTTAATTCAAATAGGTGGGAGATTCTATAGTTTTTCACATATTAGAGAATTTTTAGTTTTTTTCTTCTCAGAGGGAAATTAGAGGATACCACAGTTGAAAATTATGTTATTTTTTAATCTTAGCACTTATGGTATATTCAACTTGAAAAAAACTGTCAACAAAAGCATTGTTTTAATGGACACACACAAAATAACTTATCAAGGTTAACATTCTGAAGATCGTGCTGTGAAAGAGTCTATGGGAAAAACAAAATTTTACAGTAGTTCATGCTGCATTAAAAGATTTACTCTGAGTTAATTTATATGGAAACATTCTTAACTACATAGAAAAAGAATCAAGTAATTTTCTAACTAGACAGTTGAAAATCATTTCCATCTTCTGGATTATAGAAAATTTGAATACATCAAGACTCAGGAAATAACACTGCAGTTGGATTACAGAAACATTATTACAGAATGTTTATATATTTATGAGAGTTTGATGAAAATTCTTGGAGAAATATAATAAGTACTGCAAATACAATTCTGACAATGGTCTCTGTGATGACTTTGTGTGCCAACTTTTCTAAGCTACTATACCCAGTTGTTTTGTTAACATAACTAGATATTGCTATGAAAGTGTTTTTTAGATGTGAGTAACTTTTAATTAATAGACTTTAAGAAAAGGAGATTATCCTTTATAATGTGGGTGGGCCTCATCACATCAGTGGAAGGCCTAAAGAGAGCAGACTAGAATTTCTGTAGGAAAAATGAATTCTGCCTTCAGACTGCCATTGAACTCAAGACTGCAGCATTAACTCTTCCCTGGGCCTGCAGACTTTTACCAGCCTCCAAAATTGTATGAGCCAACTCCTTAAAATGCACTTGTTGTCTGCCTCTTTCTCTGTCTTTCTGCTTCCCTAGGTCCTCTGGATGGTTAGAACCATTCACTGGAGAATCCTGCTTAATACTGGCTGTCTTATACAATTTATGTTTATTTCTTCATTTCTTATGCACCTATTGTTTGTCATGTTCTGTATTTAATCTTTGATGTACAATAAGGAGAAAAGCTAGTACATAGAAAGTAAAATATGGTGTTTAACTTCTCACACTGGTCATTACAATCCAAAAAAATTAAAAGCTATTTGTGACTTAGAGCCCCATCAATGTTTACTTCAGCAGATTAATTTTTGTTTCCTATATATATTGCTCCAAATTCCCAAGTCATTTGTACCCATTCAGGAATCAGTTCTTGTTAATATTAGCACATTATCTTCTTCTGAGAGAAGAGGAAAACATATGTCTCCCACAGTGGATGCTACCCTGTCCAGCTCCCCTTCACCAGGCAGCACACCAGTCTCCCAGCTACTGCAGATAATTTAGCCTAAAGGAAATTACCTCCAACCCGGGATGCACTCCTTGATGGTCAACAGTCAGAGTAACCAACATGGGAATAAAAAAGATGACCTCTTGCCTTGATGCCACCAATTTTGGGGAAAACAATTCAAGCTGCTGAGCATGAACATCTTCTGACAATATATTTAACTTTTCTCTCCTTCCCTATCAGTGCCTCTCACTCCCCATCTCTCAAGAGCACTCTCTCAGTAAGTCACTGTCATAAAAATTTGCATTTCAGATTCTGCTTGTAGAGATCATAATCCAAGATATGACTCTTTGAAGAGAATCTTTCCTACTGCTGGCCAAGTGAGAATTCCTTTCCCCAAGAGATATTCTAAAGCCTTTGACACATATTACAGATGACTCTTGGCTGTGTCACCTGCTTCTACTTTCACTCTAAGTATGAGGTTAGTGACGATGTTCTTGGGGAGAGTTTCCATTAAGAGATTTCCATGAAGAACTGTCTAGGCCTTCATAGCTGCAGTTCTGAATAGTATATCATTTCCAATGAATCCACATGCAGCTCTTTAAAAAAAATATTCCCCTGTGACAAGGGACATAATCAGCACTCCTTGAAATTACCTATACTTTGGAAGTGAGTCTTGGTATCTGTCCCAATGCCTCCTTTGTGTGCTGTCTTTTCCTGTTACCTCTGTTACCTGGTCTCCACACATTTTACTCATTTCCATGCTACGGGTTTTAGTCACTTTGAGTCACAAAGAGAAAGGATCATCATGATAATCTGTATGTATTCAAACATGGATGACCCTTCGTATTTTATAAAACATGAGGGAAACATATCACCATATCCCATTCAGTAGTGTGACCCAAATATTAATATGTTGCAATGACAAGGATAAGCCACAGCCTTGATAAATAAAATATTTATCAAAGTCAAAGAAATATTTCATTTGAATTAAAAATTTTAATTAGGTCTAATTTCAGAGTTTCTATTTAACACTATTTACCTCTGCTAATGATAAAAATGAAATATCAAGGTCTATTACAAAATACAGAAAATGAATCTAGAAGATTACAATGGATACATGAAAATTTAAAAATGAAAACAGTTATGAAGATTTCACACCTTTGCCCTGTTAAGCCATGGTGTGGCCATGTGCTCTCTGAGCTATGGCTGTCACCATGCTTCCTGGCTTTGGCCCCTCGTCCACCTTCGGGAGGTGACACTTCTTTTTCTCTCTCTAATTTACTTTTAAATAAACTATATTTTCTAATCTAAAAAAAGATTTCAACAGGTAAAGATACTAAAATAAAAATGATAAATTGAGAAACTAATTGGAAAATTTATTTGTAGAAGGCTTTTGGTGTTTTTAATGTCAAAATAATAATACTGTATATATTAATATTTGAGTACACTGATGTAGGTTAAAAAAATCGTGTTACAAGTTATAAGGTCATAAAGTTTATTATATAAATCATTCAACCAATCAACAAGTATTGATTTCTAAGAAGAATGAAATAAAGACCATAAAAGATGATCTTTTAGTAAATTTGGCAATTATTCTTTTTACAAGTTGACAAAATGACTGTTTTTATGGAGATGACGTTTTCGACTTCAAGCAGTCAAGTATCATACTTTAATCCGAATGATTCTGATAGGCTTGAGAAATGACCCACAATCAAATCAAGTATTAATTAAATCAGCATTAGAATACTGTGTGCAAGAATAAGGATATGTGAATAAGGGTATGTGAGAGAATGCATATCTTTTTTTTTGCACATCATTTTTTACACATCATCTGAAAGACTCTGGGAAGACTGGGATGGTGGGTAAGGGGGCTTGTGAGAGGAGATGAGGCATAAAAGTGACAGGGCAGATGGGATCCATGCCTCATAAGCAGAATTTTATGATTGTTTCTCAAAAGTGGCATCAGAATGACATTGTGGTATTCCTTAAAAATGCAGATTATCCCAACAAGGGATTTTTCTCATCACTAAAAATTGAGAATCATTCTGTAAGTAATGGGAAATCCTAAAAGGTTTCAAACAGAAAGACACAGAAGTAGTGGAAGTAATAAAAAAGAATGAAACACAGCTATCAACGAACCAAATAAATATAGAATATATAGGAAAAAATCGTATTTGAAATTATAGGCTGTGAATCATTATTGGAATCATAGATATCTTTTAGCCTTCCTTTTTAATTTGTGTTAGTTAGAACAATTCTATAAAGATAAAGCCAGAAAAGCATATTTTGGACAAATTCAATAATCACCATAACAAACACTTCCAAATAGAGCACTTAATTAAATTGAAAATTGTATCATTGCCTTTTCTCCTTTTAAATAATCCTCTCAGGAGACAGTATCCTCTAACCAATTTTGATTTTATAAAATTTCAACTTGATTTGAATTAATTTGTTTTCCTTTTACTAACCAGAAGCTATAGTCAAATCTCTCTTCTTCTAATTCTTTTCTTTTCTCTTCTTTTTTTAGTGAAGGAGTCAGAAATGGAGAAGTAAATTTTGATGATTTCAGTAGCTAATATCCTGAGCACACAAAACAAAATTAAATTCTAGAGCAGTGACATAAGTAAAGGAAAAATATATCTTATTTTTTTACAATTGATTTTTTTAAAAAAAACCCTGGAAGGAGCAAACTTAAATCTCGGTGGGTTTCTAACCGAACAAATAGCTATTAAAAATACGTTTTTAATTGACACAGAAAACGTACATGCCAAAGTCTTTGGCTCAGATGGAAGCCAAGTTATAACTTACAGGACTAAACAAAGAATTTGTGTATGCAAAATATCCTTCCAACAAATATTATTAGTTCTTTAGTTTAAAGAAATTTTGGAATATCTGAGTAGTCATATTTCTTAGCTATAAATACCTGTATTTAGGTCTTCTGGTATGAATTATACTTCAAGTTGATCTATTAAGTATTAAGTCTCTATTGGTTTCAAAGGATCCACAGAATGGTCAAGATTACCTAAAAGGCTGTTTTACACATGAATAAGTGTCGTTGAAATGAAAATATATAGGGATATACTTAAGTGAATTAAGCTTAGTACTAAATTTCTTAAGCTTAAGAATGGTATAGACAATTATTTTTCCTTTCGGTAACATTTACTTCTTAAAATTCCTTGCTATAAACTAATGTATGCATTTTTTCCCCTAACTAGACTAAGACTTACTTGCATTTCATTCTTGCAATTCACACCTCTTTGCCTTTACACCCTTGTGTTATCCCTCCCTTTGAACGTGAACTGGACTTACTGACTTGGTTGGTACACTATAGAATACATTCCTAAAGGTTTAGAGTATCAATTGCTTTCACAACAAATCATTACAAATTTAGCAAGCAACAATGCAAATGTATTATTTCCACAGTTTTCATGAGTGAGGTGTCCAAAAATGAGTTAGCTGGGCATCTGCTCAGGGTCTCACCAGGTGGCAGTCAAGGTGCTGCCCAGGGCTGCAGTTCTTATCAGGTGCTCACTCCAATAGTTTGCAGAATTCTGTTCCACACAGATTATGACGGAGGTCCCTGTTTACTTCATAGTGGTTGACAAGGACTTGATCTCAGCTCCTAAACACTGCCCCCCTCCAGAGACAGATAATAATGTGGCTTTTTGCTTTACACTTCCCAGTCTATCGGGAGAACACCCTCTTCTTTTAAAGAGCCCAGTTAATTAAATCAAGTCCATCCAGAGTAATCCCCCTTTTAATCAACACAAACTCAATAATTTGGAAACTTGATTACAAACTGAAAAATCTCTTTTGCCACACGAGGGGACAATATTATAAGAGTGACATTTCATATACACAGGTTCTGTCCACATTCAAATTGAAAGAATTATACAAGGTTGAGGGTATTGGTGAGGGGGGACTCATTTTAGGATTCTGCCTATCACAGAGAAAATGAAATTCTAAAGTGGTTTGTCATGTAAAATCTGTTCCTATGGTACAGAGTCTAGGAAGCATCCTTTCACCACGGCAATGAGACGTGTGTGAGTGGAGCCCCAGAACCACAGAGAATTCTGTATAGAAGTGCTCTGTGGGTCAGCAATCATAATGGTAACTGCTACTTTCAAAGTAGGATTCCTAAATCCACTGGGGATGATGGGATCTAGGGTGACAATAGTCAAGTGGTAGCACATCACAGCCAAAGATAAGTTCTGGGTAGTTACCATAATAGATAGCAGACCTAAAACAGTAACCAGAATAATTTGACCAACAGATATTGTTGACATTGCTGGTTGACCATAGTATTCCAAAACTGAAATAGATGGACAACATACTAAACTTACAGAAAAATTATAGGTCTGTGAATAGAAATCAGCTTGAAGTATCAACACAGAATCAAAGGCCCTCAATCCATTCCCGGATTTAAAACAGGTCACAAGATCAGAGTCCCTTCAATGAAGTGGAACCTGAGAAATATTGAAGAAGGATTCTGCTACAATGTCAAATACTAGTACTGTTAATCTGCCTTCCAAATCTTTATTTTCAAGGAATCTGTAGTGATTTACTAGGATGACCACATTGGAGAAGGATAAATAATTAGACTTTTCAGAAATTACTAGATACTGTCCCTGAACTGAGACTCAATACAACATGGTATATTACCAGTTAGATTAGGGAAATTGGAGGATGATTGGTGTTTTGCTTTACAACCATTTCACAGGGACCCACTGGTTTCCTGTACCTGCTGGTTGTTATAGTTTTATTTTTAAAATGAACATTTGGATATACTCATATTCATACTCAAAAACTAGCTGAATCCCACATTAGTTTCCTGATCTGTAAAAGTAAGAATTATCATAAGACACATGGAAGCCACTAGCTTTACCTGTGAAAACAGTAAATCAAAAACAATCCCACATTCCTAGAAGGTTTGCAGAAATTTGTGCCATTGTTAATGATGTAAAAAAGAAAAATGCAGGGAATCTATTTGGCATATGAAGGAGACAGGCAGATTTTGGAGAATGACAGTAGATTATTAAAAAGTTTCTTCTACTTTAATTGTAGCTGCTAAGCTAGATGTGCATTTGTTGCTTGAGCAGATCAACACACATCTTGGCAACTGGCAATTCAGTAATCTGGTGAATGCTTTCAATTTATACTTGCTAATAGCTCTGTAACCAATTTGGTTTCAGCAACACACTTTCACTTTTCTACCTCAGGGACATATAAACTTTAGCTTTATAGTATATTTTGGTCTTTAGGAAATTTTGTTGACTTTTCTTTCAGAAATACAGCCCAATGATCAGTTACATTTATGGCATTAGGCAGATTGGACTTGCCGAGCAGGACAGCAACTGCCCCAGACACGTCAGTAAGACATTTACATTCCAAAGAGTGAGAAATAAAGTATTCAAAAATCCCAAGGCCCGCTACTTCAGTGAAAATGTGAGGGGTTCAGTTGTCTGTGGTATGTTGAGATATCCCTTCCAAGGAGAAAGGTGAGTTGCCCCATCTGGCCCTTCCTACCAACACACTTAAACATGTTGGATGTTGTCACCAGAATCCAAAGAAGATCACTAAGCACTTTGTCTCTCACTTAATGTGCTATTCTTACTCACTTACTAAGTGACAAAAAAGTTTCCATGCCTGAGAGGGTCTCAAAATAAGAAAAGAATCTAACAGATACAGGGTACCACACAAAATCCTTGGCCCCTTGCGTCATATGTTCCAGTAGATTTGGTGGTGTTTAAAATGTCAGTGGTGAATAGGGATCTTATTTGAAGCTTTTGGTGGATCACATTCAGACTCTCATAATTTGGAGCAAAGTCATAATGTCCTTTGTGTATAAGCCATACTCTCCTTTTTAGAAATGATTGTTGCCTTTCTACTGCATTTTACTAGAGATCACATTCCTGACTCTGGGATACTATGTTGTGCTAGGGTTCGGGAACTGAGTACTTAACTAAGTAAATGTTTCATGGTAAACTCAATTAGATCTGCAGATCTGTACCACATCATCACATGTACATGGTATATAGGCTTTTGGATTTGAGCAGGTTCTGATGAAACAAATACATTAGTGAAGAAGTAGCCTATGGCCACTGCTAATGTTACAGCACCTTTTCTCTCTTGACCCACACTTTACTCAAGTTTGTTTGACAGAAGGTTCTACATGATAAACAGGCACTGCTCAAACAACCCCATAACTATAGGCTACTCCAAATCTGTCCAAAGAGACAGTGGTGAAGAGAAAACTTCCCAGCGTATACAGCTTCAAGTGATGTGCCTAGTTGCTTAATTTGCTTGTAAGAAGACTTGCCCAGAGTCATGGGTCTACAAAATGGCATAGACTATGACTAATGTTTTAGCTGGATCATCAGGAACAAGAAAGAAAGATCATTGGAAAATTGTTGACAGGAAGGTCTAGGAAAGAGCTAGGAATTGACCTCTCTGAATGAACACAGCGTAAAGATATTTGGGTCCCATATGAAGTACTCCCTTAAAGATTACTCAGCAGAGAAATATTTTAGTAACTAAGTGGATAA
Source organism: Tarsius wallacei (assembly GCA_963574415.1). Classification (NCBI taxonomy): domain Eukaryota; kingdom Metazoa; phylum Chordata; class Mammalia; order Primates; family Tarsiidae; genus Tarsius; species Tarsius wallacei. The sequence continues at coordinate 18,087 of CAUYQG010003471.1, forward strand.
GGTGACCTATTCTCTGGCTATAAGTTAGTCTTTTTCCCCAGCTACACCTGTCATTGTGCAATGAGTTCATGAATGAAGCAGCCATAGCAGCAGAGATGAAGGTTATGCATGGGTTCAGCAATGCCGACTTCCACTTACTATGGCACTTCTTGTTACAGCCACTGATGTGTGCCCATTCTGTTAATAGTAGGGTCTAATCTTGAACCTCCAATATGACACCATTCCATGGAGAGGTCACCAACAACCTAGTGGCAGGTGATTGCATCTGATTTTTTTCTTACTGGAATAGATACCATGGATATGGCATTTCTTCTCTTACCCCAATGCACTACATCTTTGAATTACTTAATTCCTTATCCATCCCCATGGTATTTAACATAGCAAGACTTCTGAACAAGGAGCTTATTTCATAGCAAATGAAATACGACAATGTATCTAAGCTCATGAAGTTCAGTGATCTTGTGATATTCTCCACAATCTGGAAACAGCGAGCATGATAGAATGGAGGTTTGGCCCATTGAAGACCAAATACGTCATCGTGACGATGGCAATGCCTCACACAGCTCTGTTAATTTCCTCCAGAACATAGAAGATATTTCAAATTAGCATTTACATTTATTTCATAGCTAGGATTTATGGGTCTGTGAATCAAAAAGTTGAAATGGGAGTGATTTCTGTTACTGCTCGTTTCAATGATTCATTAGCAAATTGTGTGTTTCCCATACTCTATGATTTTAGATCCTAGGTGATTCCTAGTTCCAAAAGGATGACTACCAAGTAGACTCAAAATTACTTCATTGAATTGGATTTTGTGGCTACTACCTTACTCCTTAAGGCTACCCATGTCAGTGAATCAACACTAAAAGATATTACTGTACTGGCTGGGGGGATTGATTCTAACAAGAAATATTGACTGTCTATTTTACAATGTGAAATAAGAACGAATATGTCTAGATTGCAATACAGTATATCACTAGGTTTCTTAGTATTTCCATGGTCTGCAATCAATGTTTCAGCCTTTACTGATATTGGTTAAGATCCTCCAGAAATACTGAATTGAATAACACCTTCAGGCAAGAATGCTGGTGACTGCTTGCTGAGAGCAAAGAGCACATGGAATAAGAAGGTACTTATGAATACTGGCTATGACTACATGACCAGCTACAAAAACAAGGATGGTAATGAGTATTTCTTTCATAGTTTGTTATGATCATGCTGTTTATATTTTAAACCAACTGCTTTTCTGATACTTTTTCCACTGTCTCATTTGCTTGTCATATAAAAAAAAGGTGTGTTAATAGTATTTAGTTATAATTTAGGTGTTAAGTTACAGCATATCAAAGATGGGGTGTTTTTCAGTTAGAAGAATTAACATCTCTCAAAGACAAAAAAAGGACTTTGTATTATATTCTGGGAAAGGATTAGCATTTTTTCAATTTTACATAGATTACTTGTTTCATGTTAAGCAGGAGTGTGACTTTGTTATTGTCTTTATAGATTAAATATGGCTTATTAAGAAATTGAGGTTTTGCTTCCAGAATTACTATCCTGTTCCATTTGTCTATATGCCTGTTCTTGTACCAATACCAGGCTGTTTTGATTATCATGGCCTTATAGTAAAGTTTAAAGTTGGGAAGTGTGATACCTCCCGCTCTGTTTCTTTTGTTGAGGATTGTTTTGCCTTTTTGTGGTCATTTTTGTTTCTATATGAATTGTCATTTCCAGGTCTGAGAAGAATGATGTTTGTAATTTAATGGGTATTGCATTGAAACTGTAGATTGCATTTGGTAGGACGGACATCTTAACAATGTTATTCTTGTTTATTCTTATTTATTCTTCCAATCCATGAGCATGGAACATTTTTCCATTTGTTTGTGTTTACTTTGACTTCTTTGTATACTGTTTTGTCGTTTTTGTTGTAAAGATCTTTCACTTCTCTGGTTAAGAAGATGCAGAGGTATTTCTTTTGTGGGTATGGGTGGCTATAGTAAATGAGATTGTGCTTTTTATTTGGTTCTCTGTCTATTTGTTTTTGTTGTATAAGAATACGACTGTCTTTTGCACATTTATTTTGTAACCTGAGACTTTGCCAATGTCCTTTGTGAGTGCAAAGTGGTTTTTGACAAATTTGCTTGGATTTTAAGGTGTAGGATCATATCGTCAGCAAAGAGAGATAATTTAAATTCCTCTTTTTCTATTTGGATACCCCAGATTTCCTTCTCTTGTCTGATTGCTCTAGTGAGGACTTCCAACTCTGAACAGTAGGAGTGAGAGTGGGCAGCCTTGTCTTATGCCAATTTTCAGAGAAAATGCTTCCAATTTCTGTCCATTTAGCAGTATGCTGGCTGTGAGTTTATCATAAATGGCTCTTACCATTTTGAGGTATGTTTCCTCTATGTCTAGGGTATCAAGGGTTTTTATCAAGAAAGGACACTGGATTTTTTTGAGTTTTTTCTGCATCTAATGAAATAATCATATGTTTTTGTTTTTGCAATTGTTAATATATTTAATTAAATGTATGATCTTGCAGATGTTGAACCAGCCCTGCATCCCAGGGATGAAGTCTACTTGGTCACGGTGGGTGATTTTTGAGATGTGTTATTGGATCTGATTTGCTAGAATCTTGTTGAGAGTGCTTGCATCTATGTTAATTAGTGATAATGGCTTGTAGTTGCCTTTCTTTGTTGTATCTTTACCTGGTTTGGGTATCAATATTATGTTAGTTCCATAAAATAATTTGGGGAGAGTTCCAGCTTTCTCAGTTGCCTAGAATACTTTCAATAGAATTGGTATCAGCTTCTCCTTGTATGTTTTGTAGAATTCCACAGGAAAGCCATCTGGTCTAGGGCTCTTTTTTGTCAGTAGTTTTCTTATGCTGGAGTCAATTTCATGGGTTGTTATTCATCTATTCAGTGTCTCATTTCTTTTTGTTTCAACCTTGAAAGGTTGACTAAGCTTCCATCAACAAACATTGGGAAGATAAGAACCTTTTCAGTAAATGGTGCTAGGAAAACTGGCTGGCCACATGCAGAAGATTGAAACCGGACCCCTACCTGTCACCATACACAAAAATCAATTCCAAATAGATCAAAGACCTAAATGTAAAACCTTAAACTATAAGATCCTTAGAAAATGCAGGAAACACCCTTATGGATATAGGAATAGGCAAACAATTCCTGATCAAAACCCAAATGCCATACCATAAGAGATACAATAGACAAGTGGGACCTCATGCAACTGAAAAGCTTCTGCAAAGCAAAAGAAACTATCAATAACATGGAGAGATAGCCCAAATAATGAGAAAAAATATTTGCCAACTGTATATCTGACAAAGACCTAACATCCAGCATCTACAAGGAACTCAAATGTGCCACATGAGAAAACAAAACAAAACAAAACAAAAACAGCTCTATTTAAAAATGGGCAAAAGATATGAATAGGCACACTTCTCAAAAGAAGACATGAGCTGCCAACACATACATTAAAAAATTCTTAGACTCAAATCATTCTATAAAAAAGATAGAATGATTTGAGTTCCTATGAGTATATTCCCAGAAGAACTCAAATCATGTTGCACACACATGTTTATTGCAGCATTATTTACAATAAAACATGGCACCAACTGTGCTGCCCATTCAAAGAGGACTGGATACAAAAATGGTGGTACATACACCACAGAATATTATGCAGCCATAAAGAAGAACAAAATTATGGACTTTGCAGTGACTTGGATGGATTTAGACTCTCTGATATTCAGTGACCTATTACAGAAACAAAGAACTGAGTACCACATGTTCTGACTCATAAGTGTACTCTAAACATTTGTCATAATACTATAAGAAAGGGATTGGCAGTAGTGGAAAACTACCAGGAGAGTTTGTCGGGGGGAGAAACATAATATTGGCAAGAGTTCCTAATCTCAAACCAGGTGAAGTGGGGCCAAAGGGAGGCCCAAACTTTACCTGTACAATGTACAATAGCCATTTGTATATCTAATCCTGAATTGTACCCCACACCTTATAAAAAATTAAATAAGTAAAATGGGCATAAATGAAAAATAAATAAATATGGTTTAAGGAGATGTATGTGGTTTCCAAGTTGATAAGAGGTATACTATGATGACTTTGTAGTGTGTTAACCTGCCTAGGTTTAACCACAATTTCTACAACACTATTTTATGTATGCTTCCAGTTAGGGTGGACCACAGGACAAATTTTTGAGACTCAGATGATGGAAGTAAAGCAACAACAATTTAGTTGTCCCTATGCATTATTGCTGATCTGCTCACTTACCTTCTTTGTAGCAGTCAAGCCTGAGACTGCTCCACCTTCTCCTGGATATTCCTTTTTGTGGGGGCAGCTATGCATGCTTGCTTCCATGACAAAGGGCCCCAGCTTTTCAAGACACTCACAGCACAAAGATCAGAGTCAAGAAATACTAACATGGGCTTCATTCCACCCTTACAGTCTACAGCTTGTATGTGTGGTTTCTGGCTTGTTCTTGGTCTCCTCTACAACTAACATCCATCTTCCCATCTCAGTGGTTTACCCTTCAAACTCCAATGCCAGATGAGAAGACAATAGTCTTATGGAGACTTAATAAAATGCTGCGATAAGTGCATAAGAAGGCAACCTGTGGAACACATATTATCAGATATAATTCAACTCTGACTGATATACACAATGACTCAGAAAGTTAACGGTGGGCATTTCTATTTGCTAATTTCATTTATTTTACTGTCATTGAAAATCTACCACACAGATGTCCAATCATCATGTATCAAAGGAAGTTATTTATCTCATATATATGAAGCTGAGATTTGAAAATGACTCCTTCCTTGACCAAACTCTCCTTGACCAATTCTAGTCAGGTTTCTGTGAGTCTTCTTAACGAGATCTAAATCTTGACCTATAAAAACTGTAAGATTTCATCACAAATAATGTTCACTCTCTCCCCATTCCCCTTCCACACACACACACACACACACAAACACCACACTAAGTTCAAGTCCACATCCTTAAAATGATGACTCCAATCCCTTCTAGTTCTTCCTGACAAAGCTCACAGTTCTCAGGAAAATTTACTATTTGATTCAGACAGAATCTTTAAGGAGAAAATTCTCTCTCACACACTCTCTCTGTTCCAGTTCTTGTGGGAGGATAAGAGCCTACTTTCAGTGAGTTCTATATTCCAACTTCCACCACTGCTTCCTGGCAAAAAGATTCAAGAAATTTACCTCTCCTCCAGAAAACTGCCAGCTAACAACCCCGGACTCCTAATTATGTGGACCCACTCCCTTTCACACCGTGAAGTACCTTTTCTTAACACAACCCAGCCTTTAAAATGTCTCGTATTTTTGTCTCAGTGGATTTCAGTTCACATAGGATCCTATTTCCATTGCAATAGAAATTACTGAGTAAAATCTATCTTTTACAGCTTTAACTAATGTCCATCCTTGTTTATCTTTGGCAAGTCATTATTTTTAAGAACCATATACTGAATTACCATTCATGCCAGTGATATGGATTTTTCAGGTCAGCCTGGGATTCAAGAGTGTCAGCTTCAGTGGGTCAGCCAGTCAAGCTCCAGAGAGTGTAAGCTTGAGGGGCTGGGAAGCCTAGTCCCAGAAGTGTTGGCTCTAATGGGCTGGCAAGCCAATCCCTGAGAGTGTTGCTGATTCTGTGGGCTGGAAAGTTTAGCCCCTGGAGTGTCTGTTTTGGAGTTTCAATTTCTTCTAGCAGCTCTCCCAGTTCTGACAGCTCAATCGACTGGCAAGTCAGCCCTCAGGGTGTACAGCTCTTTGGCTCAGACAATCTTCTGCAGTTCTTCAGGTTGGGATTCTTGTCTCATGCCTAGGAGGAATGAGGGACATGAACAGCTGGAAAGTTAGAAAAAAGGATTTATTGAGAGGACAGACAAACTCTCACAGTGGAAGGCGGCCCAAGGGAGTTGTCGATTTGGAATGGAAACCTGGTGCTTATATAG
>CAUYQG010003473.1:0-11503 GCA_963574415.1 Tarsius wallacei
AAAACAGTTTAAAAGTCCAGGAAAGAAGAAAGAAAAACAAAGTGGCTGTAAGTGTCCCAGTCCAGGCCAGACCCCAGGCCCACTCACCAGGCTGCCCATGGTCCCGGCCACGCTGTATGTTGATGGCAGCCAGGTCAAAGCCATGGATTTTGTGGGTTGGCTGAAAAAGCTTGTTGCGCAGTTCTCCTGTCATCATTTTATCCTGTTTCATCAACTTGGACTTCTTGGCCAGCAGGCCTCGCACCAGAGGATCAATTCCACCTGCCAAGGGAGACCCAGAGATCATCCTTAGCATGGGGGTAGGGTGGGAACATCTTTCATGGCTGGCCCCTGCTTCCACCTGACATTTTATCTCCGTTGAAAGTAGGGACAACTGAACATCTCAGGCTGGAAGTAAGGAGAGAAGAGTAGAATGCAGCATGCGGGGTGTCCTCAGAGGGAGAGGGGAGTCCACACTGCTTGCTTTAGGGGTGGCAGAAGGGAGCTTGAATATGGGATGAATATGGGATGATGGCAAGAAAATAAACACCAAGATATTTTTCAAGCTCTATTTCTTGGAGTCAGCTCCTTCCTCTCTGTTTATTCTGCTGAGGAACATTGCAGAATTGGGAAGAGGATGCATAAATCTTTAGGAAATGGGCCTGCCTTGTTAGGCCCTAAGTAAAGCCAATTTCAGCACAGCACAGCCCAGGGATGAAGGAAAGCTGGATCCAACCTCTGGCACCTCCTAGAGGTGGAAGGCTCTAGAGGATTGCAGAAAAGGGCACTTTATTTACCAAAGCCATGAATTCTTTCTACAGAGATCAGAGAGGCCTAGGGCAGAGAAGGAGTTAGGGACATCCCAGGCACCTTAGAAGCCAGAAAGAGGAAAGAAATAATAATAACAAATACTTATTGATCACCTCTTGTATGTCAGGAACCATTTAGAGTGTTCTATTATATAGTGTATCTCACTTAATTTTTTGGATAGCCTCATGAGATGGGTACTATTATTGTTGTCCTCCATTTTACAAATGAGGAAACAGAGGCTCAGTGAGGCTAATTCACTTGCCCAAGGACACACAAAAGTGCTTGGAGTCTGACTTCCAAGTCAGGTTTTCCTATGACAGTCTGCAGAGTGGGAGAGCCAGGTGACAGCACTTCCCTGGAGGGACATACCGTCTTTGACCATCCTCCAGGTGTTGAAGAAGAGGGTGTGCAGGGGGAGTTCTGACTCTGGACCCCATGGCTGATAATTATCATCCAGGCGTGACACCGTAGAGGGGACCTCCAAGTGGCCAAAGCGAAAGGCAAAGGTGAAGACATTGGAAATTCGGGGATCCACAGATTCATTGTAGCCTTGATATGGGGGGATCCGCTTCTGCATCTGGTCACCTAGCACGATAGGTAGGTAGTCCCTAAAGGTGATAATCTGGAGGGAAAAGCAGTTCATGTGGAAAATATGTAAGCAGGTTTAACCCTCTACAGAAGAAGGCTAGAAAAGAGCTAGAAGAAGGATGCACAGGTGAAAATCAAGGATGGCAAATAATTAGCCTATGTATCCAGTTCCCATTCCTATGACCATGGCAGACATTACTGATCAATCACAGAATTCTTTCTGCTGATCTCTCATGATCTGTCTCAACACAGGTTCCACTAATGAGTCATTTGAATTTGGCACATTAGATGTACTCTCTGTTTCATCTTTGCTCTAAATTTATGAACTTCATGCTAATGCGGCAGTCCTATGTGCCACTTTAATGTAACAATGTCAGGGCAAGAGGAATGATAAACTACAAAGATGATTCAGGGGCAACTAAGAGAAGCCTTCTCCAGTTCTGAAAGAAATGCCACACCATGAAAAGATTGGTTTCCGGTTTTGTTTTATGCAAAACAAACAAACAAATAATGAATTAATACAAATAGGAAAAATTTTCAGAAAGGAAAAATCATGCCTCCACATAACACAATAATTATATTAATTTTAAAAATTCTTTCCAGTCTTTGTCTCTAGAATCCTAGAGAACACATACCTTTACATTCTGCTTTTTCACTGAACATTTTCACATTTCTACCCAGTTTTCACAGTGAAACCCTGTGTCTCCTTGCTCTTCACCCAGCAGCATAAGGAGATTAGGTGCAGTGGCTTCTGCTCCCCGAGAAGCGTGCTCAGCAACAGCAGGCAGCCCGAAAGCACCTTCCTGCCTCACAGCTGGTCCCAGTAGGGTTTGTGTGGGAAGCCCAGAAGCACCAGAAGAATGCGGCAGACCAGGAGCTACAGGGCTCAGGAAACTAAAGACCACAAAAATAGTCCAGAACCTCACGCTAAACCTCAACAAGGCAACTATGTGCTAAGACAGAAGATTTAAATAGGATTAAGACTCTCCTAGTAAAATAACCAAAATGTCTAGGACACAGTCGAAAATCTCTCCTAATACCAAGAACCAAAAAAGTCACATTTTGAGTGAGAAAAGACAATCAACTGATGTCAAGATTGACATGAATCAGATGTTAGAATTATCTGTTAAGGATTTTAAAGTAGCCATTATAAAAATGCTTCAATGTTCAATTATATTCTCCTGAAACAAACAAAAAAAATCACAGCAAAGAAGTAGAAGATTTCTTCTAAAAAAAAAAAACTAAAATTTTAAAAAACTTGAATAGACTCAATAGTAGAGTGGAGATGACAGAGAAGAAAATTGAGGACTGATCAATATAAGTTACACTATCTGAACAACAGAAATAAAATAGACTTAAAAAAAAAAAACACCTCTAACAAACCAGAGCCTCAGGGTTCTGTAAGACAGTAACAAAAGACTAACATTCATATCAGTGGAGTCCCAGAAGTACAAGAGGGGACCCAAAAAACCCCCAGAAATTATCTTTTTGGAGGATGGTCCCCTTGTAGTACACTTGGAATTTGTTCCTCAGGATCAAATAGTCAACCAAAGTTTTTATCTGGTAGTTTTGAGAAGGTTGTGTCACTACCTGTGGAAGAAACATCCTGAGTTGTGGCAGACAGGTGACCGGTTCTTCCACCATGACAATGCACCTGACTACACTGTGCTGAGTGCTCAGAAATTTGTGACCAAAAACTACATGATCCCAGTGCCCTACCCTCCAAATTCACCTGATCTCGCCTCGAGAGACTTTTTTTTTGTTTTCCTGGATTAAAAAAGTCCTCCGAAGGAAACGTTTTGCCACTGTGGAAGAGGTGAAACCAAAGCAGAAGCATTAAAAGGCATCAAAAATGATGAGTTCAAAAACTGTTTTGAGCAATGGAAAAAGCGTCTTGATAGCTGTATTATCTCAAATGGAGAGTACTTTTTAAACATATGAGAATAAATATACAATCTTTAAAATAAATAAATTCCTGGCTTTGGGGGTCCCCCCTTGTAGAAAGGGAGTGAAACAGGAAAAGTATTTCAAGAAATAATACCTGAAAATTTCTCAAAATAGATGAAAGACAGATTCAAGAAGCTGAATGAATCCCAGACAGGATAAACACAAAGATATACACTCCAAGACACATCATACTTAAATTTCTGAAAATTAGAAATAAAGAAAAAGTTTTAAAAACAGCCAGAGAGAAATGACATTACTTTTAAAGGAACAACTTCAAATAATGGTGAATGTCTCATCTGAAACCTTGGAGGCTAGATGCTGAACGGAAAGAATTGCCAATCCTGAATCTAGTATTTGGTAAAACGATTCTTCAGGAATAAAGGGGAAATAAAGACATCCTCAGATAAAGGAAAACTAAGAACCTGTTGCTAGCTGACCTATTCCGAAAGAATAGCTAAAGGACGCTTTCTAAACACAGAGAAAATGACAACAAAAGAAGACTGGAACCCTTGAAGAGAAAGAAGAACAATGTGACTGGTAAAAATAGAAGTAAATATAAATTATTTTCTTATTTTGTGAATTTCTTTGATCATATCTTATAGTTGAAGCACCATCTGATGTGATATAAAATGTATGTAGAGGAAATACTCCAGACAATTATATTTTAAAGGTGGGGAAGGTAAAGGAACCTAAAGAAAGTAAGTTTTCTACACTTTACCTGGAGTGATAAAACACCAACACTAATAGATTGTGATATGCCATAAATCTGTGTCTATCTATCTATATCCATCATCTATTTATCTATACTGAAATGAAAAACTGTAATGCTATTTACAATTCCTCCAAAGAAAATGAAGTATTCAGCTACAAATCTAACAAAACATGTTCAGCAGTTGTATGATAAAAATTACAAAATACAGATTAAAGAAATAAAAGAAAAACCTAAAGATTGGAGAGACATACTGTGTTTATAGATTGGAAAACTCAACATTGTAAAGATGTCAATCTCCCTAAATTGATCTATAGTTTTCATGTGGTTTCTATTAAAATTTCAGCAAGATTATTTGTAGACATGCACAAACTTATATTAAAATATGTATGGAGGCCAGCCGTGATGGTTCACCTCTATAATCCCAGCACTTTGGGAGGCCAAGGTGAGAGGATTGCTCGAGCCCAGGAGTTTGAGACCAACCTGGGTAATACAGCAAGACCTCATCTTTACAAAAAATAAAAAAATTAGCAGGGCATGGTGGTGCATGCCTGTAGTCCCAGCTTCTCAGGAGGCTGAGGCAGACGGATCTCCTGAGCCCAGGAGGTCGAGGCTGGGGTGAGTCACATTCATGCCATTGCACTCTAGCCTGGGTGACAGAGTGAGACCCCAACACACACACACATTCTCTCTCTCTCTCTCTTCCCACCCTCCTGTGTGTGTGTGTGTGTGTGTGTGTGTGTGTGTGTGTGTAAAGGAAAAGACCCTAGAATAACCAAGACAATTTTGAAAAATAAGATGTGTTAAACTTTACTATATAGATACAGTAATTGAATACTGTGGTGTCAATGTTTTTCATCATCTTCTTTTTTTTTTTGAGTTGGAGTCTCACTCTGTTGCCCAGGCTGGAGTGCAGTGGCACACTCATGGCCCCCCAGCGTTGATCTGCTGGACTCTGGTGAGCCTTCCACCTCAGCCTTCCAAGTAGCCAGAACTACAGGTACATGCTACCATGCCTGGCTACTTTTTGATTTATTGTAGAGACGAGGTCTCGCCAAGTTGCCCAGGCTAGTCTTGAACCCGCTGGCTCAGGCAATTCACTTGCCTTGGACTCCCAAAGTGCTGGGATTACAGGTTGAGCATCTGAGCCTGGCCTTTTCCATCTTCTTAGAGGAACAGACATATAGGTTAGTGGAATAGAATAGACAACCCAGAAACAGATCATATAAATATGACCAAATAATTTTTTTTTTTTGAGTTGGAGTCTCACTCTGTTGCCCAGACTGGAGTGCAGTGGCCTCTCCCGAGTAGCTGGAATTACAGGCACGCGCTACCACGCCCGGCTGATTTTTTGATTTATTGTAGAGATGAGGTCTCACCAAGTTTCCCAGGCGGGTCTCGAACCCGTGAGCTCAGGCAATCCACTCACCTCAGCCTCCCAAAGCACGGGATTACAGGCTGAGCCACCGAGCCTGGCTGCAAATAATTTTTGACAAGGGAACAAAAGCAATTCAATGGGGAGGGAACAGCCTTTTCAATAAGTGGTGCTGGAGCAATGAGACATCCATAGGGAAAAAAAAATCTCAACCTAAACCTCACACTTGATACAAAATTAACCCAAAATGCCTCATGGACTTAAATGTAAAACATAAAACTTCTAAAAAGAAAAAACAGGAGAAAGTCTTTGGGGGTGCAGGACTAGGAAAGGAATTCTGACACTTGACACCACAAGCACAACCCGTGAAAAGAAAATTGTTTAAAAGGACCTTATTAAAATTGAAAGCATTTGCTCTGCTGTTTCCACCCTCCTTTTAAGAGAATTAAAAAAATTATAAACAGGGAGAAAAATCTGCAAATCACATATCTGACAAAGGACTTGTGTCTGTAATACATAAATAACTCTCGAAACTCAACATTAATAGACAAATAGTCCAGCTTGAAAATAAGCAAGCTATATGAACAGAGTTTTCTTTTTGCTGTTGTCTATTTGGTTTTTTAGTTGGACTCTCTGTCACTTAGGCTACAGTGCAGTCACACAATCTCAGCCACTACAGCTGTGACCTGCTGGACTCAGCAATCCTTTTGACACAGCCTTCTGAGCAGCTGGAACTACAGGCATGCACCACCACACCTGGCTAATTTTTTGATGCATTGTAGAGACGAGGTTTCGCCAAGCTGCCCATGCTGGTCTTGAACCCCTGGACTCGGGCAGTTCTCCCACTCTGCCTCCCAAAGTCTGGGATTACAGGCTGAACAGGTACTTTATTGAAGAGGATACACAGATTGCAAATGAGCATCTAGAAAAATGTTCCACATCACTAGCCATTAGAGAAATGTGAGTTCAAACCACAATGAAGTATTACTACACACGTATCAGAAAAGATTAAGAACAGTGATGGCACCATGAGGATGCTAAGAAATGGATCATGCAAGCCGGGCTTGGTGGCTCAGCCTGTAATCCCGCGCCTTTGGGAGGCTGAGGTGAGTGGATTGCCTGAGCCCGCGGGTTTGAGACCCGCCTGGACAAGCGAGACCTCATCTCTACAATAAATCAAAAAAAATCAGCCGGGCGTGGTAGCACGCGCCTGTAGTTCCAGCTACTTGGAAGGCTGAGGCGGAAGGATCGCCGGAGCCCAGCAGGTCGAGGCTGCGGTGGCCGGGAGCAGCCACTGCACTCCAGTCTGGGCGACAGAGTGAGACTCCAACTCAAAAAAAAAAAATGAGAAAAATATACTAATAGTTGTTACAGGGAAGATAAATTGACAAAAGTTAAAATTTGTGGGAATTAAGGAGAAACAGGATATTTGCTGAGTCTCAAATATCTCCTAATGACTGTGGTGGTTTAAATATATGATCACAAATACCTTGGTCCTTCTTCTGGCAGGAGTCAGAGTTTAATGCCCCTCTTCTGGGACTAAAGTGGGAATGGTTTTACTGAATGGCTCCTACGAACAACATATTGTAAGGAAAAAGAAATCTGTTAACTTCACCCAGAAAAGCTGGGAAGGCATCACCTTAACCAAGTGATTAAGATGTACATAATCAGGAAGTCATTTTGATGTTATATGCTCCCTAATAGACTGCAAGGAGCAGGGTTTATCACTTTTATATTATACTTCTCTTCCCTCAAATCCATAATCTCAGGTTATTATGAGGAAATATCAAACATTGAGAGATGTTCAATCACTATTTTGCAATGTGACAAGGTCACAAAATACAAAAAGTAGTAAGACTGTCAAAGATTAAAGGAGCTTAAGAAGTCTGAAATTAACTAAATGCAAAATGGCATTTAGTATTGGATTCTTGAACTGATGAACAGCAGATTTGTGGAAAAAATGAAATGAAGTCTGTAATTTATTTAAGAGTAATGTTACAATGTTAATTTCATAGTTCTATAAAAATATACTACGGTTATGTAGGAAGTAAATGTTAGGGAGACCTGGGAGAAGGACACATGAAAGTTATCAAATCTTCCACAAAATAAAATTAGTCAAAATAAAAAGATTTAGAAAACACTTAAAAATTACTCCTCTCTTCTAAATTTCTAAGACTAAATTTTCTTTCTTTCTCAGCTGAAATGAGGTCCTGTCTGTATGAAACTTTATGCCCTCATTGCCTCTTTTGTATATTTTTTGTTTTTGTTTATTCATCACTAATTTTCCATCTCATCCCAAACCTTGTTTCTTTGTCCCAGACTTCTCCCTAAAAAATCACTCTTCTAATTCAAATGGATAAGATCAACAGGGGTCCGAGTTTAGGTAATTCAAGGATGGCCATTTTCCCTAGCCATAGTGATTCATTTCATGATGTCTATATCATCACTTCACCAAAGCCAGTGAAATTAATGAGACTTAGTGAGATTTCTGATAGGTAGGTTCTATCTCCTACTGCTCTTAACTTTGGAAAGATATAAAGAAATGCTGTAATCAACATATAGGAAGTGTTGAAACAAAGAGATAAGGACACCATAGTGACACTATTTATGTGTTGGGCTAAATTCTACCTTGTGTTCCTATTGAACTCCTGAACTTTTCAGTTATGTTACACAAATAAGTCTCTATTTTGATTAAATTATTGTGGTTATGGTTTTCTGATGCATGCAACCAATGAATAATAAAACTAAATAAAATTAAGATGAATAACATTTCTCAAGGTGCTTATTTGGTCATAAAGGAAGTACTATAATGTGGTCATAGTATTTGGGTTTGGAGTCAGAATTTATCTTCATTAATACTAATTATTAATAACACTAATTGCTATTATTTTTGTCATTATCACTGCTTTTAACAAAACTGTAGATAAAACACACTCTGTGTGCCTTGAGAAAAAATGCTCACTTGTTGCTGCATGTTTTTTGCCCATTACACAAGCATTAACATAGAATTAATCTAAGGAGTTCTTATGAGCATTATTTGACACTGTATAAATGCATATATGTAGCTAAGTGTATAGTTTTAAAAACAATAACTAATCAATAAATAGAATGCCTTATTCTATGTTTTTTATAAAAAAGCAATTTATTTTCTTGCCATTCACATACTTACTTGCAATTTTTACCCTTCAAAATGTCAGTATTTTGAGAGTTAATCAACTTTCAGGGAGATACACAGGAAAGAAAATATTGTACCAAATGATCATATAAAAGACAAGTTTCTCCTGTCTCAAAATCAGCTACAGGAGATCACCACACTTTGGGTTTAAAATTAGTTAATATATTGGTGAAATATATATACATATTTCACACACACAAACACAAATACACATGTATATATGTGTTAGAGTCGTGTCATCTATTTTGTAGCCACTAGATTCGTAGACACATGTGGATATTTATATTAGGTTAAATTAAATAGCAAGAAATTTTCTATTCCTCCTTCACAATAACCACATTTACAGAGCTCAAATGCAGTTAATGGTTACTACATTGGAAAGCAAATTTAGAACATTCCCTAGCACAGAAAGTTCTACTGCAAAGTGACTTGATAGAGTTAAAAAAAATCAAAGGAGGAAACAAATTATCTTCAAAGGTAGAAATTTGTTTGGTTATAACAAATGGTGGCATAATCACTGCAAGTACAATAAATCTTCTGTAGGAAGCTTCTTGAGGCTGATTTCATTGAGAATTCTCAATAATGCCCAGAGTTGAAATTTATCACTCTGTAGAGAGAACACATCTAATCATCAAATTTTGCATGTGGTAATTCCACATTATGATAAAATCTGAGCTCTGAATGTCATACTCATTGTCCACTAAAGGTCAGGGACTTCTATTTTACCCATTTGCAATATAACACGCATTAGCTAATAATTGAATATTTATAGGTGTCCAATATCAGCGACTTCCTTTGGCGTTTCCCTGCTTCAATTCGCTTTCCACAGCACTGGCAGAGTTATCTTTTTCAAGGCAGTTCTGATGACATCAATCTTCTGCTTAAAAAACATCTAATGACTTTCACGTCTTAGGAAGTTCATCTGCCGTAGGGGGTGTTACAAAGTCCTTGTCGCTATGTCTAACTTATTGTTTAGTGTCATCTGCCATGTCCTTCTAGTTTGACCTCTGGCAACATGAGCATCCTTCAGTATATCTTTTACTTTGTAAGCTCTTTAATCTTTGCCTGGAATGCCATCTTTCTCTTCTCTGCTTAGAGTATTCTTCCATCTTTCCAGATGTGCCATTTACCATTAGAGCCTAGTATCTATGAATCACCCCACTGTTATAGTCTTAGGATTTATTATGTACCTCTACAGAAATATGGATCCATTCTACCCTAAATATTTCTGTGTGCTCCTGTGTCCTTCACTAGACTTTGAGTCCTTAGAGGAGAGACATTATATTATCCCAGGAATTTTCTCACCTATTATATACCCAGTACACAATATGTATTAAATTTATATTCATTGACTAAATATCTCTTTATACTTGCACTATGAATTTGTCTGAATTTTGTTCCATTTTAAAAGAGGAATAGATTATTTAATCTTACTTGACTATTTTACAGATTAGAAAAATTGACACTAAAAGACTGAAGTTATCCTCAAGGTTACATTATTAACAGAGGTGGGAAATTAAACAAGGCTACTGATGATTGAATATTCACTGAAGATTAAGTCTCACCAGATACAGCTAAATAAGTCAACTAGAAAAGGTAGTAACTTCTCCTGTGTCCATAGCAACAAAATAAAGAAAAGATATGCTGGATTTTGATACAAGAATCGAGATTCTCCAGACTGAGAGATAAAAATGCTACTGTAGCCCATTCCTTTTTGGTGTCTTCATGAAGGAATGGTGGCTGGTAGGGTAATTTGCTGAAAAAAGCAAACTAATGTAGAGACTATAAGTCATTAATATATAGGCATATGTGTATATTTTTTCAAATCTTTTTGTAAAATTATTTTCTTGGTAAAGCTTTAAAACATAGAACTAAGGATTTTAGTAGATTTCAAATGTACCATGTACCAAAGCAAAAAAGCTGTATAAAGATGAGGAAAATAGCTAAAGTGATATTATCACCAAATTTTGTAGGAAGATAAGCACATATTTAAATAATAAGATTATTTTGATTCAGTGACTATGACCATGAAAATATGTATTCTAATGAACTTCATTCATTTTTCAGATAAAAAACATGAGAATAAGAGAAGACAGGTAAACACTTGGTGCGTAGCATGGAATATCAATATCCATTCAACCTTTTAGTATACTTATTAATCAATTAATGTTTCATTGAAGAACAAAATGTAATACTGTGTGATTCGTAGCATGGGAGAATTTCAAATAAATTTAGTTCCTTGGGAAAATTGGTTTCCACACTTTCTTAAAAAAACATTGTCCATTTTGACAATATTTTGTATAAAAAGACCAATTCTGCTGGGGAAACAAATACAGATGAAAAAACTCTTCTAGACTTATATGATAATCTTAAAAAATGTGAAATTTGCAAAATAATGAATCTCATAAAGTAACTACTTGGTAATAGAAAAACAAAATCTAGACATTGTCATAGGGTGCTCCCCTGAAAGTGCCATTGTAATAAGCAAAACATGTGACACATCACTGTTGAGACTGTCTTCCTCTTCAGTATAAATGGGTGGTATGTTAAACTGAAGGGCTTATAATGTCTTTAAATTTGCTGGCTATCTATGACATTTGGCCACTGGGGTAGGGCATTAGTTGATACTCGAGCAGCTGATTAATTTGGCGGACACCCTATAGTAAGATAAATTGATCTTATTTCACATCTGCAAGGTTCTAATTATGATTTTGATTACAATCTCCTTAAGGATGCATTAATTAGATATGTATCTATCGAGGGCAGTCTATATGTCAGTATTGAAAAGTGTTACAATGAAACTTGTTCTAATGGATGTGAGTCTATGAGCTTGCTCTGCAACTTATTATCTCTGCAACCTTTAACAAGACATCACATTTTTTATGTTTTAGTTGTTTTGTTTAAAAGAACTTTCTTCACC
>CAUYQG010003475.1:0-13692 GCA_963574415.1 Tarsius wallacei
GCAGGCGGATTGCTTGAGCCCAGGAGTTTAAGGCAGCAGTGAGCTATGATCATGGACACCAGCCTGGACAACAGAGCGAGACGCTGTCCAAAAAAAAAATGTGTCTATAAAGGGAAAGAGAGAGATGAGATAATAGTTGCAGAGGGTTGTGGGATTGAATGACTTTTTTAAAATTGAGAATGACTTGGATGTATTTAGAACTTGATGAGAGGGATCTAATCAAGGTTGAGGAGGGTGGGACATTGAATATACAAGAGCAGAGAAGGATACTTGATAATGTAATGTTCCTTAGGAGGAGAAAGGGAATGAAATCTAAGTCAGGAAATAAGGATTAACATTGAAGAGCCATCAGAATGAGTTCTGTATTGTAGCGTCAGGAAGGAAGAAAGGTAGGCTTTTATGTTATATATGAAGAAGACGGGCTTCTGTTTCCTCTATAATGTGGGAGGTGAGGTTAGCTGTTGCCAGTGAGAGAGTAAGAGGGGGTGGTCAAGATCTGAGAAGTTAAAGTTTGAAATAGCTGTTGTGGAGAGTGATGAGTCATTTGATCTGAGAAATTTAGCAGGAGACATTTCTACGATGGTAATGATAGGAATTGTCATACTTTTCAAGTGGACCAGTGACTATCATGCAAGGCAATTGTCTTTCAAAGTATCTAACTGACGGAATCAAGCACTTACTGAACATAATGCATTTCCATACTCTGCCTAATGAAAGCCAAATTTTCCGTGTTCCTGTTAAATGAAAGAGCTTCTCTATATTGATCAGGGAAGAAAAGTTTAGTGACCCTCAACTGCTAGAGAATCATGGGGACTAAAGCATTATGCAAAAAATGAAAAGTCAGAAAATCCAGAGACAAGCTGTAACATATACACGGAATTCTTGGATTTCCGAGAAATGGGGGAAAAGTTTGAAGACGTGATGTACTTGTGTGTGAAGGACTCAAATATAAGACTAACTGGCGTAGAGCAAAATCATAATAATCATAAGTTCTGCCACACTTTTATAAAGTCATAATTATTTTTCAGTATTTTTTTTGCTCCAACAAGATCTGGAATTTTGAAATTGGCATATATATGTATACGAATTACTACATCTTCTTACATTCTAACAAATTCCTATTTGATCTGAACTTGCAATGAAAAGACTGAAAGTGGCTTATAATTTAAACTCTAAGGCCAGGCACAGTGGCTCAAGCCTGTAATCCCAGTACCTTTGGAGGTCTAGGTGGGACAATCACTTGAGCCCAAGGAGTTTGAGGCCAGCTTTGATAAAATAGTGAGACCCCATAGCTACAAAACATTTTTTTCAAAATTAACCATGCATAGTGGTGTGTATCTGTAGTCATAGTTACTTGGGAGGTTGAGGCAGGAGGATTGCTTGAGTCCAGGAGTTTGATGTTGCAGTGAGCTATAATTACACCATTGCACTCCATCCTGGGTAACAAAGACCCTGTCACCAAAAAACAAACAAACAAACAAACAAAAATCTAGAATAATCAACTGAGTCTTGGGGAGAAAGACATATCATATGAATTTGTGGAGAGTTATCATGTTCCCTTGACAAAGTCTACTGTACTTCAAAATTAAGAAATCCAGTTACCTGATTGCTTTAAATGAGTGGTATGAATATAAAATATGTAGAGAAAAACAATCAGTATTTAGCTTTTACTGACAGAATACAAGAGATAATGAACTTGTTTAATTTGGTCATTGTTTTTCAGAAGTAATCTTAGATCACTTTTTCTTGTGCTACATTAAATTTTTTTTTTTTTTTTGAATTGGAGTCTCACTCTATCGCCCAGACTGGAGTGCAGTGGCCGCTCCCGGTCACCGCAACCTCGACCTGCTGGGCTCCGGCGATCCTTCCACCTCAGCGTTCCAAGTAGCTGGAACTACAGGTGTGTGCTACCATGCCTGGCTAATTTTTTAATTTATTGTAGAGATGAGGTTTCACCAAGTTGCCCAGGCTGTCTCGAACTCGTAGACTCAGGCAATCCTCTCGCCTCTGCCTCCCAAAGTGCTGGGATTATAGGCGTGAGCCACCATGCCAGGCCAAACAAGTAATTTTTTTTGGGGGGGGAATCTCATTCTGTCACCCAGGTTGGAGTGCAGTGGCTCGCTCACAGCCACCACAGCCTTCACCTCTGGGCTCAGGTGATCCTTTCACCTCAACCTTCCAAGTAGCTAGAACTGCAGGCATGCACCACCACACTTGGCTTTATTTATTTATTTATTTGTTTGTTTGTTTATTTAAGAGATGAGGTCTCACCAAGTTGCCCATGCTGGTCTCAAACCCATGGGCTCAGGCAATCCTCTCGCCTCTGCCTCCCAAAGTGCTGGGATTATAAGCATGAGCCACCGTGCCTGGCCAGATTTCTAAATTTTAATGTAACTGCTCCCACTGCTGATAAAAGATATGCAGTGGAAATCACTGAAAAAAGGCAAGCTTCAATCATTCCATAGATCAAACTCAACTAACATGGGAAACCAGAAAAGAAAATGCCTGTTACAAACACTAGAATTTTAAAACTTAGTAGTATCCTGTTAGCTAAATATTTTGTCTGCAGAAGTCGCACCTCCTTCCCACTTTAGTGGAGGAATTGCTACTTGATTTCTACCACCTACCATACCTGTACCCAGTTGGGACCAGTCCATGAAAGTTTATTCTTCTTCTTATTATTTTGAGTTGGGATCTTACTCTGTTGTCCAGGCTAAGTGCAGTGGCATAATTACAGCTCACCACAGTCTCAACCTCTTGGCTCAGGTGATCCTTCTGCCTCAGTCTGCTGAGTAGCTGGGACTACAAGTGCGTGTCACCATGCCTGGCTAATTTTTAATTTTTTTCTTTTTTTTTTTTGTGGAGATGAAGTCTTGCTATGCTGCTTAGGCTGGTCTCAAACTCCTGGGCTCAGAAATTTGACTTTTTAAGCCTCTGATTTCAAAAGCTTCTTTTCACCAAATTCATCTGTTACATTTGATATTGACATGCAACATCTTTTCTTCTGCTGCTAGAAATTGAATTTCTTCTAGATTTAATTTATAATTTTAATCAATTCTATAATTTTAATCAATTCTAGCATTAAAGGGTTCCATTTGCAGCATTTAAAGAAATTCTGTTTTGGATTATATTTCAAAAGGTCAGAGGCTTCTCTTACTTTGTTTTTCTCTTTGTTAGTCTCTTTGTTTCACACGTTTGTTGTCAAATGAGAGGTCCAAATGTCTTTTCAGTTAAATATTAATCCTACCAACTGGTCATGACAATACATCTGGCCAGGTCGTATACCTTGTTAGGCAAGATTCATCTAAGTAGTGGGGTATTGTGGTAGTGTTACCCAACTGAGTAAATACCTGGCCTTGTGTCGGGTATTCTTGTTAGAGTTACAGAAGTAGTCCTTTAAGGCAGTTTCATTTCTAGTTGAAGAGATGAAAGTTACATCCCTGAAACAATTAAAGAATAACTTGGGGAAAATCTAACCATGCAATATGGTAGCGAACATCAATCCATTGTTTTTGCACATCTACCCTTAATCCCTACCTCTTCCGCTAACAGTCTGCTTACAGTCCTTTGGGAATCCATCCTTCCCACTCTCCGTCATTTGGCTTGGGTGGGGCTATCCCACCCCTTAGATCCAGGATGAGTGTGCAGTTCATGCCTGGCTCATCTTTGCATTCCATCCACCTTGCAACAGAGGTTGGCTCTGAGCTGAGAACATGACTCAAGAGAGTTCAAATTAGAGCAAATTCCCAAACCTGCTGGAATTATTTAGAAAGAAAAACTCTCTTTCTTCTGGGGTCATTAAGTTAGACGAGTATAATTCTGGAGCCACTGATAGACACCTTGTCTCTGCCTATAGAAAGTCTGCCTGAGAGTAAAGCCAAGGATTTTATATCTAGCAAAACTGACTCTAATATAAAGAGCACAAATCAATTGCTGCTAAGCAATGTTGCTCTCATGTGGAATGTATTGGAGGAATGAGCTTCAGGCAGTCCAAATGACTAGAAAGACATCAACATAAGGACACGTGGTGAGCATTAAATATACAATTACTTATAGAACTAAGACAGATGAGAGTTGAGAGTCTAGCATTAATGGCTATATATGCTAACAATGAAGTTAGAGACGATACTTTTTTTTTTTTGAGTTGGAGTCTCACTCTGTCGCCCAGACTGGAGTGCAGTGGCCACTTCCGGCCACCGCAGCCTCAAGCTGCTGGGCTCCGGCGATCCTTCCGCCTCAGCCTTCCGAGTAGCTGGAACTACAGGCGTGCGCTACCATGCCCGGCTAATTTTTTGATTTATTGTAGAGATGAGGTCTCGCTTGCCCAGGCAGGTCTCGAATCCACAGGCTCAGGCAATCCACTCACCTCAGCCTCCCAAAGGCGCGGGATTACAGGCTGAGCCACCGAGCCTGGCTGATACTTTTTTTTAAAAATTTTTTATTGTAGGGACGAGGTCTCACCAATTTGCCTGGGTTGGTTTTGAACCCTCAGGCTCAGGCAATCCACTCACCTCACAAAGTGCTGGGATTATAGGCTGAGCCACTGAGCCTGGTCAGAAGATACTTTTAAATGGGAGGGGGATGTAGACAGCATAGGCAAAGCATGTTAGCTGTTTTTGGTAATCATATTGGTTGGTGATACTATTAGTATTAGTGTTAGTGTTGCTATTAGTATTGTAACTATGTGATATCCTAATTCTATCATTCCCTGTGTCTCTGAGAATCAGTATTCTTGGTGTAAAAGAAGATACAAATGTGATGTAGAAGAGGGTTAAGTAGAAATGCGCAGTCCCGAATTTGAATGGGAAGTGTCAGCATGAATTTACGAGCTATCTTATCTTACACATTTCCAAGTTCTGTCTACAGAAAAGACCTAGAAACAACGGTCACCACAGAAGCAACGCGCATCCCTGGCACCCAGATTGCTGTCTTGAAATAGTCTCTCTCATGCTGGTTGGCGAATAGTCTCCTCCCTGATCCCAAAAGTGTCCCATTGCTGCTCAGCCCCTCTCTGGGGATCCCCAAGAAACACACACTAAAGAGTTAATATCAGGCGGAGCACAGTGGATCATGCCCGGAATCCCAGCACTTTGGGAGGCTGAGGCAAGAAGATTGCTCGTGCTCAGGAATTTGAGACCAGCCTGGGAGACATAGCAAAACCTCAACTCTATAAAAAGTTAAAAAATTAGCCAGGCGTGGTAGTGTGTACTTGCAGTCCCAGCTACTGGGGATGCTGAGGTGAAAGGATTGCCTGAGCCCAGGAGGCCTAGGCTTCCGTGAACAGTGATTGCCATGATCATACCACTGCACCCTAGCCTGGGTGACAGAGCGAGACCCTGACTAAAAAGGATGGTAATAATAATAAATAAAGTGTTAATATCTGGCACTGTAGGGGGACTTCAGGACTCTTTTTCAGCCCTTGTGCTAACGTACATTCTAATTAGTTGATTTCCATAACTACACCCATGCCCCTTATAGCTGTATCCTCCTACCCCCGTCATTAATATAAACACCATTTATTGAATATCCTCTATATGCTAGACACTCACACTTGACATGCAGCATGCTAGGATAGGTTGGGGTGGGTGGGACATTGACCCTGGGAGAAAGCAGCAGTGGGAAAGCAATCAAAGGTGTCTTCTTAGTCAAAAAGACTAGAAGTTTTAACATCCAGTCCTAGGAAGAGTGACTGAACTTCAGACAGGCGTTGGCATGCCTGGGATAGGCTGACCTGAAGGGTAAGATGGGGGCGCCAGCGTCTGACTTTGGGAGCTCTGGGCAATTGTCATGGAACAAGGGGTAGTTCTGGAATCAGATCGTTGGAAATGAGAGCACCTAGAGAGGATGGGACAGGCCTCAGCAGGCTGGCTTCCCACCTGGCTGATTCCTCAAAATGCCAGCCCCAGGAGGCTGATGGAATCTTGGGTGTTAGGTTCCAAATGTAAAGAAGCCTGACAGGCTGCCCAAGGAAACTGTGTCCAAATAATGCGGCCCATGTCAAGAGCTAGGCTTTCTTGTATACGTCTCTCTTAGAATACCTAGTACAAAGGAAAAATATTTCTATCACTATATTCTGCTAACCACTGTGAATATTTCTAGTCTACTTACCACTTTGAGGAGAGTATTATCATACTCATTGGAGCAGATAGTAATAACAACAGTACTATTTACTGCACATACTGCACAGGGGATACTGTTCTAGATACTTAATCAACTGTATCTCTTTCTAGCGCCTGTATCTCATTTTATCCTTATGGCAACTCTCTGAGTTAGGTATTACTATTGTTACTATTTTCAGAACAGGAAACTGAGCCTGGCTTAGTAAGTTTCAGTTAATTTGCCCAAGATCACATAGCCGATAAATGACCAAGTCAGGGCCAGGCTTGGTGGCTCAGTAATCCTAGCACTTTGGGAGGCTGAGGCAAGTGGATTGCCTGAGTCCATGGGATCGAGACCAGCCTGGGCAACTTGGCAAGACCTGTGTCTACAATAAATAAAAAATTATCCGGGCATGGTAGCGTGCACCTAGTTCCAGCTACTTGGAAGCCTGAGGTGGAAGATCGCTGGAGCCCAGCTGGTCGACGCTGGGGTAGCCGTGAGTGTGCCACTGCACTCCAGCCTGGGCAACAGAGTGAGACTCCAACTCAAAAAAAAAAAAAAAAGACCAAGTCAGGAGTCCAGCCATTATGCCACACAGTCCCAGTTGGGTGTCAAACTCATAATGAGTATCACTTAAATAATGGCTGAATCGATCTACTTCTTTAGTTAGCAAACTGGGACCATAGCCCATTTCTCAGTGTTTGTTGCTAGAATGACAAGTCCATGCTGCCCTCTACCAGTTTCATGACATTGGTCACTGGTCATTTTCAGAATGAATATCTATCTGCATTTATATTGATATATACACTTCCAACATTTTACCCAAACTTACCACATATTATAAACATCCCAGCCCACATATATAGTACATACAAAAGTTAATGGAAAAATATGACTTCAATTTGTGGTAGAGGCCAGTTATACTCATTGCAGTATTATTCACTTTTTCTATAATCCCTCTTTTAAAAACATAATTTTTCTTCTAGAGAAATAAAGAAGTGATTTAGGTTTTTTCATCCTTTTATTCATTTGTTTATTTATCCCCCACCCCCCACACACCTTTTTTTTTTTTTAAAGACATGGTGTTCCCTGGGACTACAGACACAAGCCACCAGGCCTGGCTCATTTACATTTTTTTTTTTTTTAATAAAGACGAGGTCTCAATATGTTGTTCAGGCTGATCTCGAACGTCTGTCCTCAGTGATCCTTCAGCTTCAGCCACCCAAAGTGCTGGGATTAAAGGCGTGAGCCGCCAAGCCCCACCATTTATCCCTTCTTTCAATGGAAATTTTCAAATATACACAAGTGTAGAGAGAACAGAATAATGAGCCTCCAATTATCACCCAGCTTCAACATTTTTAAAGTAAATTTAATGACATGATTTCTGGTAGAGTTATTTCTTAAATCCTTTCCAATATAATTACTACTTCATTCAGATAATATCCTGGTGTTTCCACATCATTGGTGTAATTACTGCATTACACTAATCAATCATGACTGATGTAAGGGACATTTAATATACCAGTAGATGCTGTTGTTGAAGTTAGTTCACCATAGCTCACAAAGTATTTCTAACTAAGAATATGATTTTTTAAAGTTTTGGCTTAGCTTGGGTTTAAAAATGAATCTATTTGGTATCTGTTAACCTCTTGGGTTGGTCCATGTCTACCACACTGAGCATTCATTCAATCTTTTTTTTCCCCTTACCATCCAATCTTAACCTCTTTCTGTTAACACAGACACTAAGTAGACATTTACCCTCCACAAAGAAAATCAGAACAGAACATTCGGCTACCTAACTAACGACAGTGCACATTAAAATGCAATTCACAGCTATTTGTAGTGGGTCCATTCTGAGAAATATCTGATGCTCACAATCCCACTGGTTTGATGCCAATGGCATGGGCCATTCACTTCCTTGGTTTCATGGCCTCAGCTGTACTAATCCTCAGCCAGCCTTCTTCAAGGTCGACAAAGTGGACCAGGTAAGAGAGCATGAATATTTCAGCCAAAATCCATCCTGCTACTGGATAAGACAAATAAGAAACCATAACAACAACAAAACTACACTCAAGTCCTACCTTCTTGAGAGTGGACACACACTACTGTATTTTTATACAAATATAATAACTATAGCTCCGAGTTTTATTTCAGGAATTTTAAGAATGAGATCCCCCCCCACCTCTAGCTAGAAGACAATACCTCATTAAGCTGTATATGTTTTAGAGAATTTTTCCTATATAAAAATTTCAAGTGAAATTCTGATGTTTTCCTAAAGCCTCAAATGATTTTTAAAATAGATTAAATATATATATATAAGTTTCATATATAAAATTAGTTTTATTTTAGATTCAAGGGGTACATGTGAAGATTTGTTACATAGGTATATTGTATCATGGTGAGGTTTTGAGATCATACATATTTTTATCATTTTTTTTATCTGCTTAGTTATGGATATAAAATCCCCAAGAATCTGGAATTGGTTTAATATGATCTGATAGCACAGTCCTACCCTTTTTTCTTTTTTGAGTCGCAGTCTCACTCTGTAGTCCAGGCTGGAGTGCAGTGGCATGCTCACAGCCAACGCAGCCTTGACCTGTTGGGCTCAGGCAATCCTTTCTCCTCAGCCCTCCAAGTGGCTGGAACCACAGGTGTGTGCCACCACGCCCGGCTAATTTTTTGATTTTTTTAAAAAGGTATCTTCCACCGGGCTCGGTGGCTCAGCCTGTAATCCCACACTTTGGGAGGCCAAGGTGAGTGGATTGCCTGAGCCCGCAGGTTCGAGACCTGCCCGGGCAACTTGGCGAGACCTCATCTCTACAATAAATCAAAAAATTAGCCAGGTGTGGTGGCATGCGCCTGTAGTTCCAGCTACTTGGAAAGCTGAGGCGGAAGGATCGCCGGAGCCCAGCAGGTTGAGGCTGCGGTGGCCGGGAGCGGCCACTGCACTCCAGTCTGGGCGACAGAGTGAGACTCCAACTCAAAAAAAAAAAAAGGTATCTTCCAATTTTTAATATAGGAGTTCAAATATATCAAAATATGGTTATATTTAATCTGATTTGTATTTGAACTTAAACAATTCACAGTGAAAACAACACAATAAAGAATGGTGACTAACCATAGTTTTTCAATTTTTTATTTTAAAGATGTGGGGTACAATTCAGGGTTAGATATACAAATGTTCATTATGCAAGTGCCCTTGTTGATGAGGTGTGCCCCTCCTTCCCCTGGCAGTTTCCCTCACCTGCCAATCCCACCCCCCCACCCTGCAGTTTCCCACTACTACCAATCCCTTTCTTATAGTATTATGACAATTGTTCAAGGTCCGCTTATGAGTGAGAACATATTAACTATAGTTTCAATACTCATCTTCAGACATTAAAAAACTTAATTTTTTGATGTTTTTATTCATTGTAGAGACGAGGTCTCGCCAATTTGCCAAGGCTAGTCTCAAATCTCTGGGCTCAGGCGATTCTGTTACCTCGGCTTCCCAAAGTGCTGGGATTACAGGCATGAGCCATCTCACCCAGCCCCCTTTTTAAAATAGTCTCTTACTGTAAAGTAATTATAATTTTATAGAGTCACAGTCACTGAGTTGTATTTTGAACCAGCTGGCAAATTATTTGTTTTAGCCCTTCTAGTTATATAATTCACATTTTTAAGTATTTTCTTATGATTGCTTCTTCAAGATTTTTGAATCTTGACATTATTCATCTTCCCATAAGGAGGGAAAAATCTCATTATTAAAATTCCTGAAAGAAAACCTGGAACTACAGTTATTACATTTGTCTAAAAATTCATTTTCAAGTAGATAGGACTTAAATGTAGTTTTGTTGTTATTGTGGTTTTTATTTGTTTTTCACAGTAGCAGGATGGATTTTGGTTGAGATGCTCATGCTCTCTTACCTGGTTAAAAAAACTGTTTAACTTTTTGATATATTTTAATTAATTAAAGGACTGGGCACGGTGACTCACGCCTACAATCCCAGCACTTTGGGAGGCTGAGGTGAGAGGATTACCTGAGTCCACAGGTTTGAGACCAGCCTGGGCAACTTGACGAGACCTCATCTCTATAATTAAATCAAGAAAAATTAGCCAGGCGTGGTGGCACGTGCCTACAGTTCCAGCTACTTGGAAGGCTGAGGTGGAAGGATCACCTGAGCCCAGCAGGTCGAGGCTGTGGTGGCTGGCAGTGTGCCACTGCCCTCCCTCCAACTTGGGTGACAGAGTGAGACTCCTACTCAAAAAAAAAAAAATTAAAAATACCTATATTCTATTTACAAGAGATACACATAAAACAGCGTATCAAGGAAAAAATTAAAAATAATGGGAGGGATAAAAATTCAGTAGGAAAATGCTAACAAAAAGACAGATAAAAACGCCAGGTATGGTGGCTCATTCCTGTAATCCCAGCATTTTGGGAAGCTTAGACGAGAAGATTGCCTGAGCCCAGGGGTTTGAGACCAGCCTGGGCAACTTGGTGAGACCTCATCTCTATGATAAACAAAAAAAATAGCTGGGAGTGGTGGTGTGCGCCTGTATCCCAGCTACTTGGAAGGCTGAGGTAGAAGGATCGTCTGAGCCCAGCAGGTGGAGGCTGCCCTGGCCATGAGTATACCACTGCACTCCAGCCTGGATGCCAGAGTGAGACTCCAACTCAAAAAAAAAAAAGAAGAAAGAAAGAAAGAAAGAAGGAAAATAAAAGGCAGATATAGCACTTTTATACTCATTACTCTGCTTGGATATCATTCAACATGGCAGCATTACAGTATTGTTCATATATAGCTGTTTTACGGCCTAAGTAGTCCAAGAAAAAAACACATAACAGAGATGATTTTCTAAACCCACTGTCATCCTTGCTTACCCCACCCCATTGCCTATAGCATCTCCCACAACCCATAGGTTCCCAGATCCAGTATTCCAAGTATTTTGATATCCACTTCCAATGGATTTCAGACACAGCTTCTGAAGTCTCTTCAAAATCCAGCCCCAAATAAAACCAATTACACCTATGACTGGCGCTCAATGTACCTTAAAGTCAGCACCTTAATCTTCCCCGTGCCCAGTGATTTGGCCTGTGCAAACCTGACCACATCACTCCAGCCGGATTCCATCACAAACCCAAGCTTAGGCCGAATCTCCACCTACAAGAGGCTTCTCAGGATCCTGGGTCTCCAACCCTACCTATAGAGACCTTCAGAGCTCAACCTCTGGCCTCACCATGGGGGATCTGAGCTTTTCCTCCTCGGTGCATCATTTAAGGGCCCACCCAATGGTGGTAGTTCTCCTTCCTTCTTTTCCCCTCAACCCCAAACAATCACATTGATACCCCAGGCTCACTCCTCCTAAATACGCGTTCTATTCTTATTCCATGCTAGGCATTCAATCATCAACCTTAGTTGTTTTATTTGTTTTGTTTGGCTTTGAGTCAGAGTCTTACTCTGTCACCAGGCTGGAGTGCAGTGGCACAATCATGGCTCACCACCTAGGCTCAAGTGATCTTCCTGCTTCAATCTCCTGAGTAGCTGGGACTACAGGTGTGCACCACGACACCTAGCTAATTTTTTGATTTTTTTTTTTTGTTGTTGTTGTTATTGTTGCAGCAAGGTCTTGCTATGTTGCCCATGTTGGTTTTGAACTCCTGGGCTCAAGCAATCCTCCTGCTCGGCCTCTCAAAGTGCTGGGATTACAGGCATGAACCATCACACCTGGCCTTTTTAAAAGTTGTGACTGTGATCCACAGTAAAACAAAAAACAATCAAACAAAAAACATCCCAGTGTGTATGTATATGTATGTGTGTGTGTGTATATAACATTGTGAAACGTGATTGTGACAAGGTATGTACAAAATTTTCCTTAATACTTAGTCCCTTACCATGTGGCAATGCAATCTGATTTTTTCCTTTTTTTCTAACTCAGCCACTAAATTGATTTCACTAATCACTAAGGTATCAAGACCCTCAGTTAAAAAACCCCTGATCTAAAGAACCCTCTCCCTCCCTCATGATTCTTCCAGCATCTTGCTTATGAGAACCAGGTCAGATAACAAATAGGAAAGCATACATAAAGCAATCACTGCCTTGTCTCCTGAACTCCCCAAGGAGGAATCTTCTCCCATAGATGGACAGCAGTACCTGGGATGCAAAAGCTATACTTTCAGTACTAGTGTTCTTGGAAGATTTGTTTAAAATCTTCCAGAAAATATTCAAAATCTGAAATCGTATTAAAGAGCACAGGATTGAAAGTAAGGTAATCAGAGTCTTTGTCTCACTCTGCCATTGGTCACTGGAAGGTAAATCACCCAGCCTCTCTGAGGCAAGCCAAATGATCATTCATTTAATCATTCGTTTGACAAATACTTCATCATGTATGTGCCAGGCAGGTAGAGACCTGACTCTCACCTCTCATCTAACAATTCAGGTTGGGAGGGCCAATGATATAAATTTATCACATATTTTATATGTGATTATAATATGTCAGGGTTCTTCCTCCATCAAGTTCATGGTTCATCATGCACGATAGGGGAATGAACTGCTTCACAGAAGCACATCCTAGAAAAGTTATGTTCATTATATGAACCATTTAATAAAAATCATTCTCTTAAGATGTTCTCTAAGATGTAATAAAAATCATTCTCGAAGACTATACTGTACCTAATTTCATTGATGGTTTCATTAATTAACTCTGATAGTACCGAGCCTAATTTTATTTAAATTTTATGAATTCTTATACAGGTTTAATTTTAAAAGTCCAAAATGTGATTTGTGCTTTAATTGCTTCTATTCTTTTCTTTCCCACCAGTTTAGTTTAACTGTAACAACACCAGGTGAGCTAGTGCAGTGAGTGGCAAAATATTCCTAAAAGCCATCCCTAAACCAACATAAGTAGCTTAACTTTACACAGAAGTGATTGTGAGCTACATAAAGTATCACACAGAACCCAAACCAGATGTATCTCTAAACCCCCAATTTAGCACAGTCTCTAAAATGTCCACAGCCTCCAATGCCACTTGATGGAAGGATAAGTATGGTGGAAGAGGAGGAGTAAGGGCGAAGAGACAGCAGTCTAACTGGTGGCCAAGTTTACAAAAACACACGGCCATGTGAGCACGTCCTGAGGGAACCCCACTCCCAAGCTTTGGAAGGGACTCGGACAAGCCAAGGGGCCTAAGTTTACTAGCCTTATGGTAAATCTGCCCCTTCAAATATCAACTACTGAATGAAGGAGTGACTGTGGTGAGGCAGGTTTGAGCATGACTCTGGAGTTCAATGAATCTGTTTGGTTTTTAACTCCATTTACTAGTTTGTGACTGTGAGCAAATTACTTCTCCGTGCATCAATTTTTCAATCTGTGAAAAGGGGATAATAATATCTAGCCCATAAGGCTATCCCTGAGTTATTGAAAGGAATAGTGCATAAAGCATGTGTTTGGTGCCTGGCATATGGCTAATGTTAAAATAAAAGCAATACTTACGTTATGTGAAGATGATGATGACGACAGTGCTGTGTTGAATATGATATGTACTCAGGGGCAGTTGAGGGACATAACGCTTTTTGGTCTTCAATAAATGTTCCTGGCCAGGTGCAATGGCAC
>CAUYQG010003482.1:0-11195 GCA_963574415.1 Tarsius wallacei
TCAGCCTTCCAAGTAGCTGGAACTACAGGCGCGCGCTACCACGTCCGGCTAATTTTTTGATTTATTGTAGAGATGAGGGCTCGCCAAGTTGCCCAGGCGGGTCTCGAACCCTCGGGGTCAGGCAATTCACTCACCTCAGGCTCCCAAAGCGGGAGATTACAGGCTGAGCCACTGAGCCCGGCGAGGGTAAGTTTTAACAAAGAAACTTTGTGGGAGACAATCATTCAGATCACAGTACTAGGCTTCCATAGGAGATTGCAGGCCAAGAACCTTTGAAATTCCAGGTGAGTAGGATAATTGACCACAAAACTTTTCATACTCCTGTTCTGGAAGTAGCAATATTGAGTAGGAATTGAGTAAGGATCACTACATTCTATGTCTTTTGCACAATCAATTAGAAGAAAAACAAAATGCCTTAGAGTAGAAATAGGAAGCAAGAAAAGCAAAAGGAAGTAGAATACGTGGACTCATGTTGCAATAGTAGGAAGGTTATGATGGAAGCCTCTGATGTAGGAACAGGCGATGAGAGCTGTCACAGGCCATGGAAATAAGACGCCACCGTACTCTGCTGTTGCTTTGGCAGGCCTTCATCCTTCAACATTAGCTCTTGCTCTAGGTCACGCCACTTTCCGTTAGTCCCCATGTTTGTTAGTCAAAGTGTTTTACAAAGTGAACCATCTTATGCAGGAATTTGTGAAAGAGATTTTTATCATAAACCTGGGTCACAGAACACAAGGGTGATACAAAGTTTCAAGCAACAGAGAGAGAGCTCATTGTAGATTATTCTTACAGAATATGCCTCCAGACTGAAGAAATATCCCATGTGAAATGAGCCTACACCCACACACACCTGTGTCATTTCTATTTCACACTTTGGATTGGCACCTTACATACACAAAAGTATCTCTGAGATTACTATGATTTGACTGATTGCCAATTGCTGATATTACATCATTGAGATGAAAACTACATGAATCATGTCTGTGATGTGCCTGGCATGAAGTGAAGATTACAGAATAGGTCCCTGAATATATGTAGCCTACATCTGACTGTGACAAGGTACAAATTGTGTCTGCATTCTGAGTTG
This sequence comes from Tarsius wallacei, assembly GCA_963574415.1. Taxonomy (NCBI): domain Eukaryota; kingdom Metazoa; phylum Chordata; class Mammalia; order Primates; family Tarsiidae; genus Tarsius; species Tarsius wallacei. The sequence goes on from CAUYQG010003482.1 coordinate 1,088, forward strand.
CATTACTTCAACTGTGAATTTTCATGAGCTGAGAATTTTTTTAACCCACCAAATTAATTTTCTCAAACACTAAAGTGTGCTTGATAATCTTAATAATATAAAACTCTCTTATTATTTTTCCAAGTTTAATTTTGTCCTATTTACAGCCCATTTAGTTAAAGTAAATTAAAGAGTTCATTCTTTTTTTTTCTGCTAAACTGTACACTAGCATGTAAATAAGAAATATTTCATCCAGTTAGGCAATTATGCACACTGAATATGTATTTGTGGTAATACATGTATAAATGTATATCTATACACATACCTTATTTTGTATATATTTTGCAAAATATATCTGAATTTATTCCCAGGTGGAATAAAGGAGACATTTTGCTTTTAATTTCTCTCTGAAGTAACAAATTGTCTAGCTCCAGAATATTGCTTACCATTACTGCTTTGGCCTTAGGGACAGTTACTTTATTACCTTTCTGAACTGTACTTCAAAGGAATTAATTAATTGATGCTCTTAGCAGCCTCATTCTGACAAAAACATATGATACTCAAATGTTAAACATGGAACCTCAGATGAAACTGTCAGGAAAAGGCTGAAAGTGGTTATTAATATGGCTTTTGATAAATATCTGTTCAGCCTCACACTGTGCCTCGTCTGTTTTCATCTTAGAAAGTAGTTAATCTGATTGATGAAGATCCTGGTTCAGATTGTCTCCCATGCTGAGTTTAATAACAGCACAACCCCCCCACCACCACCACCACCACCAAATTCTTATTTTCAAGTGTGGATGTTTGTGCCTTCTCATTTGTCTGTTTTTCAGGAGCACAAGTTTGATGTGTTATCGCTACCATTCACTAGAATGGTAGTAGCTCCTTTCTGTCACATGTCTCAGAAGCACAAGAACTGGAACTTATTTCCCTGCCATTGCTCTTTGAAAGTGAGATTGAATGGGGGTGTTGTCAAATGTTAATATTCACCCTGTAGGTATAGAAGAGCAAGCCCATCAGGACAAATCAGGCAGCGGGCACCAACAGGCTGCAAACCTGGACTCATTGTTATTACCTACATCTCCCACGAGGCCTAACATTTTTTTCATCATAATCCCATCAAATAGTTCCACTTCTAGATTAAGCACAGTCATAGCAACAGCTGATGCAATAAACCTCGGCTGTGCTTCATAGCGCTCATGCTCCATAGTGGAGTCACTTAAGTGTCCTCTACCAACCTTAATTACTAAGTCTCAACACACAACTCTCTTCCCATTTTAATGAAAAAATTCAGTACAAGATGATAGTTCAAAAATCAGTCTGATTAGAAGTAGGCCAACATCGGTTTTGGACCATCTAGGAATGTCATAGTAATGGGCCAGTTTGGCAATTCAAGAAAAGAATGGAAAACTTTCCTCATTTTGTGATCAACTATGTTTGGATGACATGAAGATGGTCAAATTGTGAATAAGGTTTCAAATGAGAGAGAAATCCTGATGCTGAAATTCTCATTCTTTTGGGAAACGGTCTATCATAATGCAGACAATTATGCTCCCTGTATTCATCTGAATATCATAAATCAAGAAGATAGCTCACCTTTGTCATTTTATGTATAGATGCAGACTTCAATAACCATGTGCACCAAATAATATGTAGCATGACCTTTTAAGTTGTGGTAACCATGTACTCTCTTTCATTTAAGACTACTTTTTCTGTTTCGGTTATTAAGGGATTATGTGTTAAGAGACTTAGGACACTTTCTAAATGTCCTTCCAAATATTCTGTGTGGTCGTGCTCTTAAATTCATACATATGTGCACACACTCTCACAGGAAGCCTCCAAAACAATGTGCAGCTTAAAGACATCGGGAGTATTTTAAATTAACCATTAAGGTCAATAGTCACTGAATTGAAACTGGCCTCCTGTTTTAATGCATCATTTATATGAATTGCCAACTTGATTCACATTATGTAAGGTCAATTCTGTATATTTTGCACTTGCTACAGTGAGAAACCTTGTAAATAGTCTCCCCCTTTTAAAATTCTTCCTACCCTGGGAAGGTATCCCGGGTTATCTATGGGAAAAGGCTTTGTTTATACATCTACTTCTGTGGGAAAATAACAAGTAGCTTTAAGTTGAAGCATTTATTGACATGTGTACAGGTGTGGCTATCATACAGGGCAAAATAAAGCTATTACTATACACTCAAAAAGTCCTCTAATGATTTTAATAACCACAAATAAAATATCACCTGGCTCCAGAGAAGAAGTAAGATCAATGGAAAAATCTCAGGACCAAGAGACTGTGTTTCTTGTCTGATAATTATACAGCACTAAGAAAGTATATTTACCTCACTGGTGCCTATAAAAACAAACTAAATATTATCTTTGGTCTCTTCAAGTTTCAGCATTCTGTGATTTAAAAAATATTTTTTAAATGATCTCTCATACCATTTTATTTGGCGATAAGATTTTGGATAAAAATTAAAGAATAGCATTACATAGAAAAGACTGATAGTGCGTTAGTCAAGTTAGTCAGGTTTCCTCAGAGAAACAGGATCAATAGGTGATTATATATTTCTCTCTCTGTATGTAAATATATGGATATATATTTGTATATAATCAGTATGATTATGACATATAACTGTAATATATATATATATGTATATATATATAGTCTGTATATCACAGGTTATATATTACATATCTATATATAATAAGGAATTGGCTCATATCATAATATACCAGAGAAATTCCACAATCTTCCATCAGCAAGCTGGTGACCCAGAAAAGCCAGTGATATAATTCCAGTCCAAGTATGAAAGCCTGAGAGCCAGAGGAGCTGATGGTGTAAGTTCCAGTCCAAGGGCAGGAAGAGACTGATGTTCAAACTCAGGCAGACAAGCAAGAAGCAAAAGGGATAAATGTTTCCTTCATCCTCCTTTTTGCTTTATTCTAGCCCTCAATATATTGGATGATGCTCACTGATTCAAATGTTAATTTCATTCAGAAACATTCTCAGAAGTACACAGAAATAATGTTTAACTGGAGCACCCCGTGGCAGTCAGGTCGACACATAAAATTAGTCATCACACCTGATCTGTATTTTAAATCTGAAGAAATATATTGACAAGGGAATGAGAGGCAACTGAAGAAGTCCATTTGAGCACAGAAAAAATGCATGTAGAGGCCTAGAATCAGAGGGCATGTGATCCATGAAGGAAAAGTTACAGTTACGTTCCTCTTGGGAGTGCTTGTGGTAGGCTGCTTTCAAATCCTCATTTCATGATATTCATCTCTTTTTGACATCCCTTTACTTTGGTTGTGGGCTGGATTTATTGGCTCATTTCTAACAAGTAGAATACAAAGAAGTAATGAGATGTCACTTTCATAATTAGGTAACAAAAAGCTGACTTTAGTCTTGTTAGCAGTCTCTCTATTTCTCCCCCTTTTACTCCCAGCCCTAGTAAAGCAAAGAGGTGAGAACTACTGAGGATGGCCTCTGACCAACCACCAGCCAGGAAGTCAGGCTCTCATTTCAATAACCCATTAGGGACTGAAGTCAGCAACCATATGAGCTTAGCAGTGGATCCTTCCTCAGTCAAGCCTTCAAATGAGACAACAGACCTGACTGACACATTGATTACATCTTTGTGAGAGGCCCTCAGCAGACCCAGTTAAACCATGGCCAGATTCTGAGTCCACAGAACTTATGAGATAATAAATGTGTGTTGTATTAAGCCTATATTTGGGGGGTAAGTTGCTGCATAGCAAGAAATATTTCTTAAAACAAAATTTGCTGCTCTTAAAGCAAGACAAACCAAGTACTTTGCCTGTAAAAAATACTCAATATATTTTTTAATTAAAGAAAGAAAGGAAGAACTTGTAGAGAGTTTGTATGTATGGAAAGCACATCAATATTAACATTTTATGATTTCCAATTATCATCTTTCAAAATAGTCATTCTTTTTTTTCTTCAGTAATAGTCTTTTTTAATCTTATTTTATTTTAGAGATGTGGGGTACAATTCAGGGTTAGGTATACAAACGTTGATTATGCAGGTACCCTCGCTGATTAGGTGTGCCCCACCCTCCCCTAGCAGTTTACCTCAACTGCCAATCCCAACCCCCACTCCCCTGGCAGTTTCCCACTACTGCCAATTCCTTTCTTATAGTATTACAATAATTATTCAAGGTCTGTTTATGAGTGAGAACATATGGTACTATGTTCTTTGTCTCTGTGATAGATCACTGAGCATGATCAACTCTAAATCCATCCAAGTTGCTGCAAAGTCCATATGTTTGTCCTTCTTTATGACTACATAATATTCCATTGAGTATATGTACCACATTTTAAAAGCCCAGTCCAGCCTCAGTGGGAAGCATGGTTGATTCCATGTTTTTGCTATTTTGGATAGAGCTACAACAAACATTCATGTACAGGTATCTTTTTTGTACAATGATTTAAGTTCTTCCGGGTATATTCCCAATAGGGAAATTTGTGGGTCATATGGAAGATCAATTTCTAGTTCTTTCAGAAATCGCCACACTATCTTCCAGAGAGTTTGCACTAGTTTGCATTCCCACCAGCAGTGTAGAAGTGTTCCTTTTTCTCCACATCCTTGCCAGCATCTGTTACTGAGTGCTCAGCCTCACTAATCATCAGAGAAATGCAAATCAAAACCACATTGAGATACCACCTAACTCCAGTAAAATGACCGTCATTAATAGTCATTCTTAATTTAAGAAAGAATAAAGATTGTTTCATTTCTGACCCACAGGGATATATGTCATATGGAAATATAAAGTGACTGCTTAGGAGGTCTGCAGAGAAAGTAGTGTCCTTGAAAGATCTTGAATTCAAGGAAGAAAATAATGGAAGGAACTGTTTATGTTAACTTTAGGAAGTTGGTAAATTACTCTCAATTGGAAGAGAGGTTTTTCAGGATGCAAGATAGAAACGTGGAGATGAAGGCAGGGATTAATAAGAAGATAATTGTAAATTTTTAACTGGGAAAACATGAATTACTGAATAAGAAAGGTTTTGGGCAGGAAACAAAAATTGCTACTGTGAAACATAGGGATTGTTGAACCTTGGGGATTTACTATCCCAACTTCTCTGAATAACCATTCTGGTCCTGAGAGCATGTCTAAGTGAACCCTGGCCCAGTTAGGCATGCAATAAGCAGACACAGTGAACAAGCAATCTGCTTTATACCCAGAAGCTTTGGCTTGAATATTTTTTAGAGATAGATATGCTAAGGTCTTGCCCACATTGAATGTTAGTGTATCAAGACATTTTAAGTTACCAATATTGCATGATTTTTAAACAAAGATTTTTATTGTGCCTGTCAAGTAATGGAAACACTACCTGTATACTCAAAATAGAATGGTTGCAGAAAGAAGTACAGTTACTCGTCTCTTTAATTATAGTCCTTTCTCTTTGATGCAGCAAGTGTAGGGTCACCTGTGGACAAGTCAGTCAGTCCAATTTAACTAAGTCTGAAGTCCCATCAGGTAGTTTCTGTTGTATACAGATTTCCCTCATGTTTCGGTTATAGCAATAAAAAATAAATATGTGGAAAAGAGAAGTTATTCACCTGAGTGTGAATTTACATTATGAGCACTTAGTAGTAGAGTATGCTCAATGTCTATATTCACACGAATTCACTAAAGTTGCTCTCTAATTTATTACAGCAAATACTTTCATGTCCCAATTTTATCACTTGTGGTACAAATCTAGAGAACTTAATCTTTCATGATTTCCTGGTGGGATCCCTAACCTGAATAAGCAAATTGTTAATTCTTGGGTTTGTTTTGTTTCTTTTTAACAAACTTTGGTTATTATAGAATAATTTTAGATTTACAAAATTATTGGAAAGATAGTTTAGAGAGTTCATGAATTCCCCACATCCCGTTTCTCCTATTATTAACATATTATTTATATCTTACAGTAGTATGGCAATAAGAGAACCCATATTGATATACTACTATTAAAGAATGCCCACACTGTATTCAGATTTTCTCAATGCTTACCCAGTCACTTACCTGTTCCAGGACCATCCATGAGACCACAGTACATTATTTAACTGTCATGTCTCCTTAGGTTTTTTTTGTTTTGTTTTGTTTTTTGAATAGGAGTCTCATTCACCCAGGCTGGAGTGCAGTGGCACACTCATGGCCACTGCTGCCCTGACCTGTTGGGCTCAGGCAAACCTTCTGCCTCAGCCTTCCAAGTAGCTGCGATAACAGGTACATGCCACCATGCCCAGCTAATTTTTTTGTTTTATTGTAGAGATGAGGTCTCACCAAGTTGCCCAGGCTGGTCTCGAACCCCTGGGCTACGGCAATCCTCTCGCCTCTCCCTCCCAAATTGCTGGAATTACAGACGTAAGCCACCATGCCGTTTCCTTAAGCTTCTATTAGCTTTGGTTGTGTTTCACAGACTTTCCTTGTTTTTATGACCTTGATAGTTTTAAAGATTACTGAGTAAATACTTTTAGGAGATCCCCAATTTGTCTGATGTTTTTTCTCATTATTACAATGGGACGTGTTATTCCAAACTTTTAATTCCAAGTTAGTGGGAGAGCTAGGGGAGAATGAACAAGGCACGATGAACATTAGTGACTATCAGAGAAATTAAAAATTGAATTAAAGAACCTTGGTAATGTCTTTTTAAAATTAAAATCAATAAATTTACTTGCATTATAAAGATCATAAATTTTATTTTAAAAGATAATCTATTTGGAAGCTTTGCTTTAAAATTAATTGTTTCATAGATAAACATATAAGATTCCATTATATCATCAGATTATTTTAAATCTTGAAAATGTAAAGTACAAATAAGAGCCAGTGGCATCAAATTCCTTAGTTCGAGCCAACAAAAGACACTCCTTTCTGAAACCACAGTCAGTTCTACCAAATGCTGATAAGTCAAGAATGGAGGATTTCACAAATGATACAAAGACTAGGATACTTCACTCTCAGCAATCAGAGGAGGTTATTATTCATTCTGGCCTTCATTCCTTTTTCACTAAAAAAGTACAGCTAAAGGTATATAGGAAAATGCAAATAGGATCTGTGTCAAGTGTTCATTAAGAATGACACAACCCATTTTATTAATTCCTGACTAAATAAAATGATGAGACAGAATAACAACCTGAGAGGGTATTTCAAAGGAAAAACAAAATGTTTTGTATCTGGTCTGAGCACAAATTTTTTTTTAAAAATATGGATTTAAATTTTAATTCAAAATGTTATTCTATGAAGCCTTCTCTGACGACTTCAAGTATAGTCTACTAATAGTGTAATATACCTTGCATTTATGGATTTTGTGTACTTTAGCACGTTGAATGATATTGCCATTTTGATTTACATGTTTATTGTCTTAATTAGGTTTATTTGATCTGCTTTTAACATTTATGGAGAGTATACTCTATGTAAGGCAGTTACACATAATGGTTAAAAATGCAGGCTTTGGGGTAGAGCTCTGCATTTGCTTAGACTAGCCTAGACAATTGAGCAAGACTTCCATCTCCACAACAAATTTGTTTAAAAATTGTCACGTGTCCAATGTCTCAGCTACTTGGGGGCTGAGGTGGGAGGATACCTGGAGTCCAGAAGTTGGAGACTGTAGGGAGCTATGATCATACCACCGCACTCCAGCATGGGTAACAGAGTGAGACACTGTCCAAAAAAAAGAGAGAGAGAGAGCAAGATAAAAGAAGGAAGGAAGACAGGGAGGGAGGGAGGAAGGGAGAGAGGAAAGGAGGGAGGGAAAAATGGAATCTGCAATTAAAATGCTGTCTTTGGATCTTGAATCCACTACTTACTATGTTAATGTTTGGCTAATTGATACCCCTTACTAAGTCTCAATTTCCTCTTCTAGAAGAAGAGAATAATAAATAACAGCACACTTCTCACAGGATTGACAGGTTTTATATGAGAAAATATCTATATGTGTATATATGTATAAACAGACTTGTGTGTGTGTTTATATACATATACACATATAATATATATAAATCTTAGATTTTCTGACATATAGTAAATGTTCAATTTATATCATATGTTTGTATCGTTATAGTTCTAGATTTTTAAATGCCCTATATATTCTGAGGATTTAATGCTAGCAACCTGGTTACTGCCTTCAGTGAACCTTCATTACAGTAAAAAGAAAAGTAAAAGCCAATTTTAATATACTGCTATTATAAGAAGTACACAAAATACTATGAAAAATAAGCACCTGGCATAGAGTTTAGGTAATTAGGGAAGGCTAACCTTTATCTTTTCAGTTAAAAAAAGGACTGGGTTAGTTGATGTTCAAGGTCCCTTGCAGTTCTCTTTGTATGTACTCCAATACCAAAGGCAAAAGTCTATACAGACACAGTTATTGAAATTTTGGAATCACATAACCTTATGAATCACAAAGGTTATCAAACCTATGCAGCTATAAAGGCCTGTAAAATTACAAAACTTTCCTTGATTTTATTTTTACAGAGGAACTTGTATATCTAAGATGAGAAGAGAAATTCCACTGGTGCATTTTCTAAAAGCTGTCTGATAATGAGTTAATGCTTTCAACAACTACTCTCCCAAGTTCCCCTTTATCTACTCATCATTGTGACCCATAAGAACTTCTGTTGTATATCCCAGTGTAGTTATTTTGAACCAAAGAAAATTAGACAGGTATGCACAGTTTACTGAAATGTAGCTTAGTGAGTTTAAACCAAAATTAACATTTGGATTCTGGAAAGATGTGGCTTAGAAATTAAAATTCTCCTATAAAAGTGTACTTAATAAGAAATCTCAAGAAAAGTTAAAGATTTTTTTAACTAAATAAAAGGGAAAATATTACTTATCACAATGTGTGTGGTGCAGCAAGTGCTTAAAAGGAAATTTATGGCATTGAATGCATATATCAGAAGAAAATGAGAATATAAAATAACTTAAACCTCTACCTTATAAAACTAGAGAGAAGAATAATTTAAGCCTAAAGCAAATAGAAGGAATGAAATAATAAAGTTTTTTTTAAGTAATGAAATTTAAGACAGAAAATAATAGGCAATAAACAAAAACACCAAAATCTGGTTATTTTAAAAAATTAACAAAAGTAATAAACCTCTAGTCAGGATAAGGAAAAGAAAAGAAAGGGAGAAGGAAACAAGACACAAATTCCCAACGTCAGAAAAGGAAGATAAGTCACCATTAATGTCCTTAAATATAAAAAGTAAGTAATAAGATACTACAAACAACTCTTTGAAAAATAAATTTGATATTTTAGATGAAATAGTCAAAATCCTTGAAAGATATAAAATGCCATAATTCACAGAATGAAAAACAAACAATTTATTAAGGAAATTAAATCAATAATTAATAGCATTTCAAAAAATTGAGATCAGACTCAAGTATTTTCATGGGTAAACTTTCTAAAACATAAGGAAGAAATGACACTAATTTTCCACAAATTCTTCCAGAAGATAGAAGCAGAAGGAAGTTCTCCTAAGAAATTCTATGAGGCAAACATTATCTAACACCAAAAGTAAATGAAGACATTTCGAGAAAAGAAAACTATAGACCGTATTTCCCATATTGATGCACAATTGGCAAATCATATCCAACAATGTAGAAAAGAAATATTCATTATGACCAGGTGGGACTTACTCTAGGTATACATGGTTGGTCCAACATTTGAAAAATAAACTAATGTAGTCTACCATATAAACCAGAAAAAGAAGGGAAGTCATACAACCATTTGAGGCAAAAAAATGTACTTGACAAAATTGAACACCCATTCAGGATAAAAACTCAGTAACAAGGAATAGAGGGGTATTTTCTCACCTTGCAAAAAGATCATCTACAAAATAAGTACAACTAACATGATACATAAGAGTGAGAAACTGAATGTTTCTATTCTAAGAGCAAGAAACATGACAACTATCCAACATCCTATTTACTTTAATCAACATGATAAGGAAGTCATAGTGCAATAAGACAAGAAAAGGAAACAAAGGTATAAGATTGAATAAAAGGAATTAAAACTGTCTTTATTCACAGATAACATGTTTGTATTAGTCAGGGTTCTCCATAGGGATAGATCCAATGGGATATATTGGGGTATGTGTGTGTGTG
>CAUYQG010003491.1:0-18772 GCA_963574415.1 Tarsius wallacei
TATTACCCTACCAACCTCCAATGACAAGCTATTAGGTTATTTGGGTCCTTTGTTTGTTTTTTGTTTTTGTTTTTGTTTTTTTTTTGAGTTGGAGTCTCAATCTGTCGCCCAGACTGGAGTGCAGTGGCGGCTCCCGGCCACAGCAGCCTCGACCTGCTGGGCTCCTGCGATCCTTCCGCCTCAGCCTTCCAAATAGCCGGAATTACAGGCGCGCGCTACCACACCCGGCTAATTTTTTGATTTATTGTAGAGATGAGGTAGCGCCAAGTTGCCCAGGCGAGTCTCGAACCCGTGGGCTCAGGCAATCCACTCACCTCGGCCTCCCAAAGCGTGGGATTACAGGCTGAGCCACCGAACCCAGCAGTTTTTTTTTTTTTTAAGATATCATTATGAACTTATGATTTTTATATATTTGATAGTTTTTAATTCATTGTATTACTACTATCCCTTTTGATGCACAGATTGTCCTACTTTGGCCAATGGGAGCTTCTTCAAAGCGGATCCTGTTTTGTTTAGACATGACTGACCCCAAGTAATCCTGAATTATTGCTTCTTTGCTTCCTGACAAGTTATGCAAAGCTCATCATATGCATTTCTTGCTTCCAAGCTGGAATCAGCCACTTCACCAAAGCGGAGACGAGAGAATTGCCTAAGCCCACGAGTTCAAGACCAGCCTAGGCAACATGGTAAGCCCTCATCTCTACAATAAATCAAATATTCACATACCATGAATATATAGTCACATATATCTATATTATTTGTCATTCTTGTTCAGGTCTTCATTCTTTTATTACACTGCAGATATTTTAAGTGTTATAGAACGAGCATTATACCATATGTATCTTATTACCACCAGTTCTTTTTCCATACAATGCTATATATCTTACGTTTACTTTTATTGTCAGATATATTGCTGGCTCAATTAGACTACCATGTGTTATTCTAGGGTACGAATACATCACAATTTTAATTTTTTCCTGTTAGGAAAACTTCCTAAGTTTTCCAATTTTGATATTAGATACGCAGGCATGTATCACCACACCCAGCTAATTTTTTTTATTTTTTGTAGAGACAAGGTATTGCTATTTGCCCACTCTGGTCTTGAATTCCTGGCCTCAAGTGATCCTCCTGCCCCAGCCTGTCAAGATGCTGGGATTACTGGTGTGATCCACCATGCCCAGCTCGAATGAATATTCTTGAACACACCTCCCTGTGCACAATTTGGATTTCTCTAGGATATATTCCTAGATGTGAAACTGTTGGTTCATAAGATATAAACACCTTAAATTTTCAGGATATTGCCAAATAGTTCCCCAAAATAGTTGTGCAAATATATACTTTCACCAGCAGTGTATAAAAAGTTGCCATATTCCTACATCTTCACTCAAAGGTGGTATTATCAGACTTCTACATATTTTTGTCTGACTCATGTGTATACATGATTTCTCCTTGGTATTTTAATTTGCTAATCACTAGCGAGGTTGAAGTGTTTCTTATATGTGTGTTGGGTTGATTTTTCTGCTGAATTTGAGAGCAAACATAGTGGTTAAGACCATAGAAACAGCCGGGCATGGTGGCTCACACCTGTAATCCCAGCACTTTGGGATGCTAAGGTGAGAAAATTGCCTAAGCCCACAGGGTCGAGACCAGCCTGGGCAACTTGGTGAGACCTCATCTCTACAATAAATCAAAAAAATTAGCTGGGCGTGGTGGTGCGTGCCTGTAGTTCCAGCTACTTGGAAGGCTGAGGCAGAAGGATCGCCTGAGCTTAGCAGATGGAGGCTGCGGTGGCCGTGAGCATGCCACTGCACTCCAGCCTGGGTGACAGATTGAGACTCTGACTAAAAAAAAAAAAAAAAAAAGACCATAGGAACTGGAGCATACTCATAGGTTCCACCACCACTTATTAGCTGTGTGACTTTAAACAAGTTATCTAACCCTCTTTGAGTCTGTTTTTTCATCTATAAAAAGGGGATAATAAACACCTATCTTGTAAGAACATAGCAAAATTCAATGCCATACCATTTCTTTGTCATATTTTCCATTTTAAATATCTTCTCTAAAATGTCTGTAATTTGGTCTTTTAATTTTGTGTATGGTATCTTTTGTTATTAAAGAAAATGTAATTTTAAAGTAATAAAAATTTATCCCTACTTTTTCCTTTATTGTCAATATTTTGGTGTATGATCTGAGAACTCTTTCTATATCTCAAGTCCATAACCTAACCCTGAATTGTACCCCACATATTTAAAATAAAGAATTTAAGAGAATCTCCTTCCTCTCTCTCTCTCTCTCTCTCTCTCTCTCTCTCACACACACACACACACATACACACACATTTACTTTCTAAATAAACTATGTTTCCAAATCCAGAAAAAAAAGAAAAGACCATAAAGACAGTCACTATCATATATTTTCTTCTAACATTTCCAAGTTTTACTTTTTCACTTGTAGGATTTTAACCCACCTGTGGTGTAGGATAGGGCTCCAATTTTGTTTTTCCATATGTATAATCAATTTTCCAAGCACTGTTTATTAAACAGTTTGTCATTTCCCCATTGATTTGTAATTCTCTCTTTATCCTACAGGAAGTGTCCAGATATGTGTGAGTGTGTTCTAGGCTTTCTCTCCTGTTCCATTGATTTATTTTCCAGTTTTTTTTTACCACATTACTATATATGTCTCTCATTATTTCTATAGCTTTAAAATAAGTCTTGGCCAGGTATAGTAGCTCACACCTGTAATCCCAGCACTTTGAGGGCAGAGGTAAGAGGACTGCCTGAGCCCAGGGAATTGAGACCAGCCTGGACAACATGGTGAGACCTTCTATCAACAATAAATCAAAAAAACTTAGCCATGCATGGTGGCACACAACTCTAGTCCCAGCTGCTTGGATGGCTGAAGTGGAAGGATGGCCTGAGTCCAGCAGGCCGAGTTTGCGGTAGCCATGAGCAAGCCACTGCACTCCAGCCTGGGCAATAGAGTGAGACTCCTACTCAACAAAATAAAATAAAATGTCTTATCTCATAGAACAAGTCCCACCATCTTCTTTTTAAAAATGGAATCTAGGCCAGGCATAGTAGCTCAAGCCTGTAATTCCAGCACTTTGGGAGGCCGAGGTAAGCGGATTGCCTGAGCCCAAAGGGTTCAAGAACAGTCCGGGCAACTTTGAGAGACCTCATCTGTACAATAAATCAAAAAAATTAGCCAGGCACAGTAACGCATGCTTGTAGTTCTGGCTACATGGAAACCTGAGGCAGGAGGATCACCTGAGCCCAGCAGATCGACACTGGGGCGGCCGTGAGCATGCCACTGGGTATGGGCGACAGAGTGAGACTCCAACTCAAAAAAAAAAAAAAAACGGAATCTGACATTCTTGACCCCTTGCTCCTCTATAGAGTCTCAAAGCTTGAAGGGCAGAGAAGATATCTGAGAATTCTAAAGGGTGAGAGACTGACTGGCGGATGCTCTGAGGGCAGAGCAAAGGGAAGCATTGAGGAGATCCCACATTCCCAGAATGTACCTGAACAAAGTACAGGGATATTTCCCATGTGCCAGTTGTGACTGGGCCATAAGAAAGTATTTAGTGAGGTTTATCTTAGGTACAGCTAAGAGGGTCAGTTTCTGGGAAAAAACTAGAAGTATGCAGTCAAATACTGAGATGGTAAGAGAAGACTCTAAGTAATCAGGTAGAAAAGATTTATTCTCCTGCAAGAATAAAATGACAAGTGAGAGATTCCTAGAAAGGTGGGCAGGGGGTGGGGTGGGGATGTGGGGGGTAGGGAGAGAGAGTTATACCTAAAAAAAATTCACGTAATGGCTCCATGCTAGAAAAAATTGGCTTTAAACTTCTGCTAAGCTCAGGGAGTTCTGATGCCAGCTCAAGTCAATGCTGGGCAAGTAGGATCTTCCTTGTTGCCACCCCTCCCTTCCCTACTGCAACCCTTCCCTCCCTTCCCTCCTTCCCATGTGCTCAGAGGCATCCTCATGAGCACATGGAAAGATGGAGAAAACACACTGAGGAAAATGCATAAGACACATGCCACAGCATCCATCCCCACTGCAGGCTTTCTACCTGCTGCAGGCTCAGGTCAGGGCTGAGATAAGTTTCTACTTTGTGATGTTGGAAGTTTTGACTACTGCCTGGGACTAGACATCTTAATTCACAAACTGAAACTGTTTTTCATGGTCAAAGAACTTTTGATTTGGAGTGGCCAGAAAAGTCAATGACATCTGCCAGAGATTTCATTCTGGGACAAGAAAGAACTAGCTTCACATTCATCTTACAAAAGCACTTGCAGGAGAAAAATAATGCCAATTCAGGATTATATCCCATGAATCTAATGTATTTAAAGTCCTGGTTACCTGTTATTTTTAATACTCTGCTTAAATTTTCTAATATTTTATTTAGGATATTACACATACATTCTTAAGTGTGATTGATAGATAATTTTCTTGTCAACTTTAGAATCAAAGTTATAGGCCAGGCTCGGTGGCTCAGTCTGTAATCCCAGCACTTTGGGAGGCCGAGGCTAGTGGATTGCCTGAGTCCACGGGTTCAAGACCCACCTGGGCAACTTGGTGAGACCTTGTCTCTACAATAAATCAAAAAATTAGCTGGGCGTGATAGCATGTGCTTGTAGTTCCGGCTACTTGGAAGGCTGAGATGGAAGGATCACCAGAGCCCAGCAGGTCAAGACTGCGGTGGCTGGGAGCATGCCACTGCACTCCAGTCTGGGCGACAGAGTGAAACTCTAACTCAAAAAAAAAGAATCAAAGTTATAATAACTTCATTAAAAGATTTGGGTAACTTTCCCCCTTTTCTATCATCTGAAACAGTTTCTATAATATGAGGACTTGTCTCTAAAACCATTTGAGACTGGTGATTTCAGGGGACAGGAGACTGGATAACCTATAATTCCACTTCAGTACAGATAAGTTCTCAACTGCCTGGAAGCTAGCAAATGAGCAGGAAGTTGCCAATTATACCTCTCTATCATGGGACATTTGTTCTTCTCTTTGTACAGCTCATGTCCCAAAAATGGCCCTGGGCTCATGGTTGAGTGAGAATGCTAATGTCGATTTGGATATAAAATTTTAGTAAAGCTGAATTTCTTTTCTTTCTTTTGGGATAAAAATTTAATTGAAATAAAGGAAAAAAAGAAATATTGCCTCCTATACAGCGGTGGAACCTCTTATGTACCTCATCTTTGGAGACCACTGATCTAGAGTGGACTAAGTTTGAACAGCAGATAAAGCAATTCCTTCAGATCCACTGTGGAGAAAGAAGAAAAAAGTGGTGCTAGGTTTGGGTCTTTTTTAACCTGTGGGAGGCAGGTTTCAGGTCTTTTTTAACCTGTGGGAGGCAGCATGGCATTGTGCATTTTCAACCTTGTCTAACCACAAGGATTACTGAGCACATCTGTTAACAAAAGAGATTCCCTGACTTTAGCCAGGACTTACTGAAACCGAATCTCCCAGGAGGAGTGCCTGAGAACATGTGTTTTGTTGTTGTTGTTGTTGTTGTTGTTGTTTGCTTTTGTTTTTATTTTGAGTCAGAGTCTCACTCTGTCACCCAGGCTGGAGTGCAGTGGCACACTCATGGCCACCCCAGAGTCGACCCGCTGGGCTCCAGCGATCCTTCCCCCTCAGCCTTCCAAATAGCCGGAACCACAGACGTGGGCTACCACACCCGGCTAATCTTTAATTTATTGTAGGGACGAAGTCTCGCCAAGTTGCCCGGGATGGGCTCAAACCCATGGGCTCAGGCAGTCCACTCACCTCGGCCTCCCAAAGTGCTGGGATTACAGGCTGAGCCACAGAGTCCGGCCGAGAATCTGTGTTTTTAATGACCACCCCCAGAGAATCTTGTAAATGGGCAAGTTTTGGAAATATATACAAAAGGAGAATAAACATGGGCTTTGAAGTCAGGCCAGGGTTAAATAACAACTCACTCTTTGGGAATCTGTGTGGCTTTGAGCATGTTACTTAATCTTCCTGTGCCTCCTTCTCTTATGTAGAAAAGGAGCCAATCATACCTCCCTGATAGGGTAGGTATAAGGACTAAGTGAGAGGATGTACAACACGGGGCACAAGGTCTGGCACTCAGTAAGTGGCCATCTTTATTATGGACAGGGTTTTGGGAGAAGATATGAAGCTTAAATTACCAATCTACAAAGACATTCATTCATTCCTAAAGTTGAGATGAAGGTAAAATACCTTAGTTTTTCTTGTTTGTTCAGCATCTGTTCTCTACTTTTCTGGTAACAGCACCTGGATTTTCTTGGAGAATTACCACCACCTCCCATTCCTAGTCTATGTGGTTAGGATGGATGGATTTTACCCTTTCCACGTCCAGAGGTAAGAGCGACCCAGATCTGACCAGTCCACAGACTCCATTTCCTGTGGGCATAGTGATTAGTCCAATGAGATTCAGTCTTCCACTAGAGCTGTGAGAGAAGAGGTTCGATCTTCCACTAGAACTGTGAGAGGACAGTTGATTTTCCACTGGAGCTGGGAGCCTGCAGCTGACCTCTTGCCACAGAAGGGCAAGAAGGATAATAAAGCTCCCATGACCAGAGGTTTAGGCAGCAAAAGAGGAAAAAAGAGTGAAGACATGGAAAGGATGTGACCAAGTCTCAAAGATATTTTTGAGCCCTTGAATCTATGTGCTGAAGTCATATTATTCCTGGACTTTTCTGTTATATGAGTCAATAAAAATTTTCGCCTAAGACAGTCTGAGTTAGATTTTCTGTTACTTGCATTGAAAGGGGTCTTGACAATGATTATTAGGCATTTCTTCTATTTTAGTCTCCAGCTTACTGTGGAGTTTCCTTGGCTGGATACATTTCCTAACTTTGTTAGAAAGAAGTACCCATAGTCTAGCATTTAGACTTGATGGATACTGGAAATTGCAGAGGCATTATCACTCTTTGGGAATGAGAAAACTCAAATCCTTTCCATCTAAATGAATTCTTTTTTCTCAGAGTGGGAAGGAGCTGATATCTAGGTAAGTCTCTGTTTCTGTTCTGTAGACTTTGAGAAAAGTTGCCATTAAAGGGCAACACAACAGTTAAAAGCTGTTGGATATGAGAATGACAAGTTTGGCTGGTATGCAACACTTGCAGCTGAGATGAGTATTCTCAATTAATGGGCAAACATTACACAATTGTCTCTTTCAAGTCCAGAGTGCTAATACATAATGCACAATCAGAGGGCATTGTACACTGGAATATAACTCATTAGCCAGTGTCAGCTCTTTGCCCCCCAGAAATAAAATAGTCCATTGTCTATTAAAGCTGTAATTTGAATCTTTTAAATTTGCAGCTACAGACCAGGTGAGGGATTTCAATTTGGGAAGAATCCAAATGGAATTAGCAATGGTAATTCCTGTTAGAATTCATCATTAAGGCAAAATCAGTGGTTAGTAGAATGAGGAGATTGGGGGGGGGGACGGGGGGGAGGCGGTGAGTGGAAGGTGGAATTTCACCTCCCATGCCCCCAACCAGGAGTCTCAATCAAGGACCTTAGGCAAATCTGGCTGAGGCAGCATCTGGCCCTTGTGAGGGACATCCCAGAATGGACATGTCCCTGTGTGACTGCCCAGTGAATACCAAATGGATTGGGTCACTTTATTCAAACCTGGAGTACTTGGCTGCCCAAGCACATGCTCTGTGGATGAACTCACTTTTGCTTTAGTCTCACATGGCTGCTGAAGTCTGAGTAGCTCAGATAGAAGGGGCAGAGGAGAACACAGGGCAGGTGATGAGAGAAATCTAAGGAAGGGAATTGAATTACTGTCAGATCAGAGGGTGTGGGAGACTCTGGGGCAGACTGATGAGAGAGTCTAACCGGCTGGCAGAGGTCTGAGAACTGTCATAGTGTGCCGTGGCAAGCCAGCTGCCTTGCATATGGTATGCATGCAGAGGGCAGGCTAACTAGGCAGGAGGAAATCTTAACATCTTCCCAAACACCCATCAGTAACCAGCATGTCTTTTGAACTCCAATTTTCCCAAGCCAAAGAAATATCTACAATATTACCCAGTTTATTGTGCCATATGTTCTGTGTTTCACAGGGCATGTCTCTACCAGTCTTTCTACAAACACTTATTAAGAGCTTTCTAAACATCACATGCTGTGTTCAGTGCTGGAGACATGGAGGAAATATGTACAGTTCTTCTAAGGAGCTCACCATCTAATAAGCAATTACCAAAAAAAAAAGGGAAAAATGCAGCAGGAGCTGGGAGAAAAAACAGCACAAAAGTGGATCAAATAGACAAAAATCCCAGTGAGTTTACATTCTAGTGGAGCCAGAGAAAGACTTTCTAAGGAGATGGTATTTGAGCACAGACATGAAACATGTGAGGAAGTGTGCCTTGTCAGTATCTGGAATTATGCTTGTAAGTTTAGAGTCGTCATTATTTCTGCTGCTCTCAAAGAGATTGCAAAATATTACACACACATACATGTGCACACACACACTGACCAATACATATGCTTATTTATGAATATAACATCTTTGCAGATGACCTAAAGGTCGAGTCCTATAATGACAGCAGGTTTGAAGGGAGAAAACCATCGATGGTCTTCTGCACCGACCTCCATTGACCAAGGACACAGCAGACAGTTGCTAAGCCTCTGGCTCAGATTGATGGGTAAAACTTTGGTCATGGGAGCTTTGTTCTCATTCCAAATGAGGCTAAATGGTCCATAAAATTAAAGTCCTGATTGGACTGGGTACAGTAGCTCATGCCTATAAGCCCATCTCAAACATTTGCTTGAGGCCAAAAGTTTAAGACCAACCTGGGCAACACAGAGAGACCCTATCTCTCCCAAAACTAAATTAAAAAATTAGCCAGGCAGGTACTATTCTAGGTACTCATGTAATTCTAGGTACTCATGAAGCTGAGGCAAAAGGATCCCCTGAGCCCAGGAGTTCAAGGCTATAGTGACCAGTGATCCTCCCACTGCACTCCAGCCTGGGTAAGAGAGCAAAGACAACCAGGTTGAACAGCACACTAAAAAATGAAAGACAACCAATACTTTGTTGTCTATGAATATGGGACCAGATGGAATGAGAGGAAATTGTTGAGTGGACATAACGGAAGATGCACCATTTGGAAGGGTGGTTTATGTGATTAAAGATACAAACTCTTGAGCTGTAGTTTATAACGAGCATGATCTGGTAGTCGCTCAATAACAATGTATTGAATGTCTTGTGGACTAAACAATCAAGTTTTCTTTAATGAAGTTGTCATTTATTTCTGTTCATTTAGTTTTTTGAAAAGGTAATATGTTGACAGTGCTTAACATTTTAGCATAAAAGGATGTTGCCAAGTCTTGCTCTTACCTCCTTTGCTACCTATCCAGTCCCCACATATTGCACAGCAACCTCCCATCAGAGCCATTTTTATTAGTTTCTTATTTATCCTTCCAGGTTTTGTTTATGCAAATCAAATGCAAATATATTTTATTTTATTATGCTAAAGATAGCACACTATATACTTTTATCTTTTTTGTGTGTGAGAAAGGATTTATTGGGAGGACAGAAAAGCTTCCACGGTGGGAGGGGATCTGAAGGTTTTATCTTAACCTTGCTTTTTCACTTAATAATGTAATTAGAGATTTTTCCATACTCTATTTGGAGAGTGTCTTCCATTATTTTTACAGTTCCAGTCAATTCCATTACTTATTAAACCAGCCCACATGGGTGGTATTATTTCCAATTCTATCTATTAAAAAACAAAAGCTCTATATAATAGGAGAAATTCCTCAATACAGAATTGCCCATGCAAAGAACCCATGCATTGGTAATTTTATTTGCCTCCAAACTGCCTTCCAAAGAGATCATACCAATCTACAACCTCACCAGCAATGTATGCCCACAATCTTGCCAATAGTTTTATCAAACTTGAATTTTTGCTAATAACATTTCAGTATGGTTTTGTTTTGTATTTCTCCTGTTGTTAGACAGAACACCTTTTTATTTCTATAAATGGACTGTTCATACCTATCTTATATTTCTATTAGGTTGGCAGTTTTTTTATAGAAGTATATTATATAGAAATATTAGCCTTTTCTTTGTAATGCAAGTTGCAAATGCATTTTTCCAGTGATGTGTTAGTAGATGTTTAATAATGGCTCTCTGGGGAAAATAAACCCTGGCTTATAGCATCTGCCAATTTCAATGGTGTAAATATTCCTACCACAGCCAATTTCGGTCTCTCTTTTTTTTTTTTAAGTTTTCAAACAAAGTTTATTAGAGAAAGAAAATAGAAAAGAAATGGAGACATGCTAGAGTTGGCATGGGCAAAAGAAATCCCCCACCACAACCAATTTCAAGCTACCAATATGACATCACTATATGTGGAGCTGGGAAGAAATGAGCAGCAGCACACAATTATACACTAAGTCCAAAATCTAAACACAACGGATGAAAATAACCTCAAGGACATGAATGACAGTAAAATGTAGTAAATAATCAGGAAGTGATGACTTTTGAGTATTTATTACCTGTTTATCACATACTTTATTTAATTATAGATTTGTGTGATTTAATTTTTAATAATGGCCATGTTTGGCAACCAGCTTGTAAATTTCCTGAAAATGTATCAGCTCACATGAGCCAAGGCAGTCCAGCTGCAACACACCATCTTTTTTTTCCAGTTTGTTGTTTGCCTTTTGACTTCCTTTCAAATAATGTTTTTCACCATACAATAGCTTTAATTTTTATGTAGTTGCATTTGGCAATTGTATTTTTTATGAGTTTGGTATTTTGAATAATGATTAAGAAGACCTTTCCCATTTCAAGATTATAAAAAAGTTCAACCATGTTTTCTTCTAATACTTTTATGGTTTTATTTTTACATGTAAATCTTTTATCTCTTTAGATCATCTCCTGGTATATTATAGAAGGTGAGGCTCCTACTTTCACTTATTTTCCAAAGGCCTATCCAGCTCTCCCACATCAGTTGAACAGTCCATCTTTCCCACTGATTTGTAAAAGCCATCTTATCTTTGTGTTGCTGCTTTTCAAAAATGTAGTTGCCATGCTATTTATCAGTATGTGAAGGATAAGTTTGAATTATTCTTTTTTTAAGTTGGGGTCTCACTCTGTCACTCAGGCTAGAGTGCAGTGGCACAATGGTAGCCCACTGCAACCTCAACCTTCTGGGCTCGGGTGATCCTCCCAGTTCAGCCTCCTGAGTAGCCAGAACTACAGGCATGCACCACCACACCCAGTTAATTTTTTTTTATTTTCTGTAGAGATGAGGTCTCACTATGTTGCCTAGACTTATCTTGAACTCCTGAACTCACACAATCTTCTTATCTCAGCCTCCCAAAGTGCTGGGATTATAGGCATGAGCTACCATGCCTGGCTGATTGAATTATTCTTGAAGTTTATAAACAGCTTCCCCATGCCTTATTCCTTTATTTATTTGTTTGTTTGTTTGTTTATGTATTTGAAATGGGGTCTTGGCTGAGCTCAGTGGCTCAGTCTGTAATCCCAGCACTTTGGGAGGCAGAGGCAAGTGGATTGCCTAAGCCCGAACGTTCGAGACCCGCCTGGCAACTTGGTGAGACCGCACCTCTAAAATAAATCAAAAACTAGCTGGGCGTGGTAGTGAGCACCTGTAGTTCCAGCTACTTGGAAGGCTGAGGCGGAAGGATCCCCAGAGTCCAGCAGATTGAGGTTGCGGTGGCCAGGAGCATGCCACTGCCCTCCAGTCTGGGTGACACAGTGAGACTCTGACTCAAAAAAAAAAAAAGGAAAAAAAAGAAATGGAGTCTTGCTATGTTGCCCAGGCTGGACTCAAACTCTTGGGTTCAAGTGATACTCTCACCTCAGTCTCCTGAGAACTGGGACTACAGACATAGGCCACCACACTCAACTTCATTTGATTCTTAAACCTGTTGTGGTTGGTCTGATAGATTGTAATAGCCATAATATTTTTATTCCCAGTATACTTTCCCATCCTCTGCCTCTTGAATCTTTCAGGGAATTCTCCCTTTATGAGATATAATCCTAGAGAAGAAGTAAATTATGGTCTACTGGCCAAATCGCAGGGCTGAACATATGACCTAAGCTGGCCAATTGAAAAATCCCACCACACAGTCATAGGATAGGGCTTGAACATCCAACCTGGAAAAAGCAATATACTCTTCCCTGGGAATGATATTTGAACAAGAAAGGAAAAAGAAATTCTGTTGGAATTTTTAAACTGAGAGATAAGTTTTTCAGGTCTTCTTAGCGGACACATAAATTAAAGCTGTCTGAGAATAAAGCCAAACAAAAGCAAACAGAGTCAAGAAACGGAGAATAAGCCAGGCACGTTGGCTCATGCCTGTAATCCCAGCACTTTGGGAGGCTGAGACAAGAGGATTGCCTGAGCCCACGAGTTTGACACCAGCCTGGGCAACTTGGCAAGACCTCATCTCTATAAAAAATTTAAAAATCAGCTGGGTGTGGTGGTGCACACCTGTAGTTCCAGCTACTTGGAAGGTTAAGGCAGAAGGATGCCTGAGCCCAGCAGGTCAAGTCTGTGGTGGCCATGAGTGTGTCACTGCACTCCAGTCTGAGCGGCAGAGTGAGATTGGCTCAAAAAAAAAAAAAAAAATCAACAAGGGTACCTTCATAACCGTCATTTATATACCTAACCCTGAATTGTACCCCACATCTTTATAATGAAAAAGAAAAGAAAAGAAAATTCTCACCACACAGTGATAGGAGAGGGGTTGAACATCCAGCCTGGGAAAGGCAATGTACTCTTCCCTGGGAATGATATCTGAAAGAGAAAGGAAAAAAAATTCTGTTGGAATTGTTAAACTGGGAGATAAGTGTTTCAGATCTTCTTAGCTGACACATAAATTAAAGCTGTCTGAGAATAAAGCCAAACAGAAACAAAAAGAGTCAAGAAATGGAGAGCAAGCCAGGTGCAGTGGCTTATGCCTGTAATCCTAGCATTTGGGGAGGCCAAGGTGAGAGAACTGCCTGAGCCCAGAGGTTCAAGACCAGCCTGGGCAACTTGATGAGACCTTATCTCTACAATAAATCAAAAAATTAGCTGGGTGTGGCGGCATGCACCTGCAGTTCCAGCTACTTGGAAGGCTAAGACAGAAGGATGCCTGAGCCCAGCAGGTAGAGGCTGCGGGGGCCGTGAGAGTGCCACTTCACTCCAGTCAGGAAGACAGAATGAGACACAGGCTCAAAAATAAATAAATAAAAAGAAAAGAAAACAGAAAGCCAGAAAGTTCTGATGCCATCCTTTGAGCCTCTGGATCTAGCCTTGCCCGAAAGCTAATGCCCCTTGGACATCCACAAATGAAAGCCTGTAAATTCCTTTTTTGTTTTGTTTTTTACTTAACCTAGTTAAGTAAATTGTAATTTTCAGCTAAGTAATTGTAATTTGCAATCAAAAGAGCTCTGTCTTCAGTAGACAGTACTGTTCCCGTTACAGATGAAGAAACAGATACTGCAAGAGGTTCAATTCTGTTACAGTGGTATGCACATCCCATACTTAGCTGGCATTGCTCTTATTTTCTGGTACCCACTCTTCTAGCATTGGCACCTCCTCACTTTGTACAATGCAGCCCAAAGAAGATTCTCTGATGATGATTAGGAAGAAAGACCACATCAATGTATGGAGGCTGCTAACTATCCTCTAAAATAGCCAGGATCCCAAATTAGATCTATTCTATTTCTGCACATCAGACTTTCTTTTTCTGTAGCAAGGTGAAAATCCCCCTGATTTCTCTTCTCAATATGATCAAAATCTTGGCTTTATCCCTGGCTGTAAAGATGTGAAAGATCATTTTCATATTGGGAGGAGAAGTTCATGTTTTGTTTTTTTTAACTTTTCATATTCCTTGAAGGCAATTCAAACGTTTTGTCAACTAGAAAGGAACGGTAATAAGGATTGAGGTTAGACCTCAGAAAGGACTTCCTAATTATCAGTCTCTGGGAAAAAAATATAACTCAGAGAACACTGGAAAAAATGACTCAGCGGACACAGAAGGAAACCCTGGAATCTGAGACTAGACTCAGAGGGCAGATGTTAGCAAGAAAGCAACCCCTTCCTTTTTCACCCTCTACGGCCTACATCCCAACCTCGTCCCTCTTCAACAAGGGCGGAATGAGGGAAAAGAAACGGAGGAAAAGCAAGCCTTTCTCAGGCGCTCTCTGGAGGATTTGCCTGGCGCGTGCCCATGCACTGGGTCCTTCGCGGTGCGCAGCTCTGCGCCTCCGGAATTGTGTGCATCCGGGGCCCGGGCTTGAGCAACTGTGTCTGCCTCTGCATCTGTCAGTCTCCTGCCCAAGCTGGGCTCTATCCCGCGCTTTTACACTGTCTCTCGCAGCCTTTTTCTTTCCTCATCTGTCTGTCTGTCCTATACGCTGTCTTCATTTCCTGTACTTCTGTTATCGCCTTTTTTCTTCTAAGTCGTTCCCTCTCCTCCCCTGCCCGTGCACCCTTCGCCCCCTCCCCTAGTCCCCTCCTCACCACTCTCACTAGTTTGCACACTCTCCCTAGAAATTGGTGTTTTTCTTTTTTGTTTGTTTTTAAGACTGGAAAATAGAGTTTATTTGGAAAGTAAGAGAGAGAGAGAGAGAGAGAAGAGGAGAGGAGAAGGAGAGAGAGGGAGAGAGATTCACCTCCCCAAGGCAGGAAAGGAGACCAAAGTTAGAAAACATGGCTGCCACAGCTCAAAGAGCCAGAGCTTAACAAAGCAATGGCCTAGAAATTGGTTTTCTAAAGCTCTTTCTGGATATGGAATTTCTTCATACTTACCATCTGGATTAGATTGTACCTGGAAAACAGAAAAACATTCCAAGGTGGAACCAGGTCTTTTGTTCTTTAAGCTTGAAATATAAACTTATGTTAAAATGCAGATAGGCCGTGGGAAGTTTACACTCAAACTTTATTGGCCATGTCCACCTTAGGGTGAATTCATTTAGCAGTTTATTTCCTTGGAGCATATTTCCATAGATGTGGTAGGAGGCAGAGGAGGATAAGCAGAAGAAAATTGAGAGAGGCAGGGGGTGCTACTGGGGGAAAGAATGCAGAAATGGAGACGACCACCAAAGGCTCACCTCCCCAGGTCTGTCTGAGATACAACTGTAAACTACAGTCAGGGTCCAAACAAGCTGATATGAAAAGGGCCATGAAAAATAAAGTAAATTAGACAGGTTCTGTGAACATGACAGGAGGCTCCAGTTTAGCACCAGAACGAGTCATCTCATTCTTTTCACATATTCTTCTACTTGGTCATTTTTGGCATTGTTCAAGACCCTTCATGAACTGGAATTAATTTGCAACCAGAAATCAGACCCAACCATTCATAACATGTAATTGCAGCTGTCCCATACTGTCAGCAAGCACCAGCTCCCCGAGCAATTTACTACCTGGACTGAACTTCACTTCATAAGCTTAACTGTTCTCAATTGTCATTCAATATCCTCCTGGATTCCTCATCTATAAAATTTTAATTCCCCAACCAAGTTCCTATTCCAAATTTCTTTACAGTGGCTAAGAGTGTCTTCGTTCCCACCATTGTTCGGTGATTGCACACACCTTCATGTAGGTTGCATGCCAAGTCCTCTGGTGCCCTTTGGTGAAAGTCCAAGTGAAGGGAAAACTATGTTGAAGAGGACATCGGCAAAATGGCAGGCTAGGAAGCTCTAATAAAAACTCTAGCTTTTATTCCTCCACAGAAACATATGAAGAATTTTAAAAAAGCAGAAACTACTTGAACCAAACTTATCAGAGCTCTGGGAAACATCAAAGTTGACAGCCACCAAACAAATACCCAATAAAGAAAAAGACATCAGCCGGGCTCGGTGGCTCAGCCTGTAATCCCGCGCCTTTGGGAGGCTGAGGTGAGTGGATAGCCTGAGCCCGCGGGTTCGAGACCCACCTGGGCAAGCGAGACCTCATCTCTACAATAAATCAAAAAAATCAGCCGGGCGTGGTAGTGCGCGCCTGTAGTTCGAGCTACTTGGAAGGCTGAGGCGGAAGGATTGCCGGAGCCCAGCAAGTTGAGGCTGCGGTGGCCGGGAGCGGCTACTGCACTCCAGTCTGGGCGACAGAGTGAGACTCCAACTCAAAAAATAAAATAAAATAAAATAAAAAAAGAAAAGAAAAGAAAAAAAAGAAAAAGACATGTTCAGAATGGTATGAAAATTTTGTGGCATTATTTATTACTTGCTCTTACCCCACACTTCCCCAGCATTGCAGTAGTTTTGGTCTTAAGTGGCAGCAACTAAGTTCCCAGTACCCTCCCTCAAACAAGAAGGAGATAGCATACCTTGTTTGCAAATGACTGTCTGTTCTAAAATTACTGGCAGATACCTGAAGGACTGGAACAAAGAGTTTATCTCTGTTTTGCCTAACTCCGAACTCAGGTAGGAAAAGTAGCAGACACTACTCATAAAACCTGGTGACTACAAACCCATAAGACTCCTGGGAAAAAAGATTACATAACATGCAATAGATCATCTAAAGCCCAGAGGAGAAAATGCAGTGTGTCTGGAAAATTAGGACATTCAAAAGTAGTCATATATATGAGGGATTTTATGAACCTATGTGTATGTCCAGGCAAGATGCATGCTCAGAAAACACCTGAGAAGACTTAAGTTTTCACCATGAACTGATTCCCTAGGCACAAAAGGAGTCTAGCTAAGTGTTGAAGGAACGTCCTAGCACTGGGCAATTCTACAAACACTAGAAAGGCTCCTGACATTCAAACAACATTCCTTTAGCTCAAGCATTAATTAAACATGAGCTAAAGAAACAAAGATTTCAGTGATCCAACACAAGAAAAAATAGCCTCTGCAAAAATAGTTTTGAAAATTCTCAAAACTATTACTACAGCCTTAAACAACCATAAATACATAAAACAGTAAACTCTGGGGGGGAAGGGAAGAATGTCATTTCCAGAGTTACCATATTATAACAATTGGGCATTTGCCCAATAAAAAAAAAAATCACAAGATGTACAAAGAAACAGGAAAACGTGGCTCATTCAAAAGAACAAAATTAATTGACATACACCATTCCTGAGGAAGCCCAGA
Source organism: Tarsius wallacei (assembly GCA_963574415.1). NCBI lineage: Eukaryota > Metazoa > Chordata > Mammalia > Primates > Tarsiidae > Tarsius > Tarsius wallacei. The sequence continues at coordinate 17,069 of CAUYQG010003491.1, forward strand.
CGTCAGACTTACTAGACAAAAGCCTAAATGTGATCAAAAAGCTAAAAGAAAACATGGATCAAGAAATAAAGGAAATCTGGGAAATGATGTTATGGTTTGAATGTTTGTGTCCATCCAAAATTCGTATGTTGAAATCCTAACCCAAAAGATCTTAGGAAGTGAAGCTTTTTAAAGGTGATTAGGATAAGTGTCCTTATAAAATAGGCCCCGCTGGGCTTGGTGGCTCAGCCTGTAATCCCGCGCTTTGGGAGGCTGAGGTGAATGGATTGCCTGAGCCCGTGGGTTTGAGACCCGCCTGGGCAACTTGGTGAGCCCTCGTCTCTACAATAAGTCAAAAATTAGCCGGGCGTGGTAGCATGCATCTGTAGTTCCAGCTACTTGGAAGGCTGAGGCTCGCCGGAGTCCAGCAGGTTGAGGCCGTGGTGGCCGGGAGCGGGCCACTGCACTCCAGTCTGGGCGAGAGAGTGAGACTCCAACACACACAAAAAAAAGAGGCCCAAAAGAGACCCTTCACCCCCTCCGTCATGTGAAAACACAGTAAAAAGATGGTTGTTCGTGAACTAAAAAACTGACCCTCACCAGATAGTAAATCCTTTGGCACATTGGTTTTAGATTTCTCAGTCTACAGCTGTGAGAAATAAATTTCTGTTATCACTTATAAGTGACCCAGTTCATTGTATTTTGTTTTACTAGCTCAAGCAAGCTAAAACAAATGAGATATGAAAAAAATGAGCTTTGGGAGGCTGAGGTGAGTGAATTGCCTGAGCCCACGGGTTCGAGACCTGCCTGGGCAATTTGGCGAGACCTTGTCTCCACAATAAATCAAAATTTAGCTGGGCGTGGTAGCGCACGCCTGTAGTTCCAGCTACTTGGAAGGATTGCTGGAGCCCAGCAGGTTGAGGCTGCGGTGGCCGGGAGCGGGCCACTGTATTCCAGTCTGGGTGACAGAGTGAGACTTCAACTCAAAAAAAATAAAAGAAAAGAAAAAAATGAGAATATCAACAAAGATGGAAATTCTAAAAAAGGAACCAAACAGAAATTCTGGAGTTGAAAAGTTAAAACTAATTTCACTGGAGAGATTCAATAGCTAATTTGAGCAAGCAGAAAAAAGAATCAGCAAACTTGAGACTAGGACAATCAGAATTATAAAGTCTGATGAACAGAAAGAAAACAGAATGAAGTGAACAGAGCCTAAAGGATCTATGGGATACCATGAAGCAGCCCAATATACAAATTATGGAGGTCTCAGAAAGAGAAGAAAGAGAAATGGGAAATAGAAAGATTATTTGAAGAAATCATAACCAAAATGTCTCAAATTTCATGAAGGACACATATCAACAACTATAAGAAGTCAAATAACCTCCAGGTATAATAAATTTTGAAAGATTCACACCAAGATATAATCAAACTGTCAAAAGACAATTATTGAAAGAAGCAAGAGAGAAGCAACTCAGTAAGGGATCCTCAATAAGAATATCCACAATTTTGGCGAGACCTCATCTCTACAATAAATCAAAAAATTAGCCGGGCATTGTGGCACGCGCCTGTAGTTCCAGCTACTTGGAAGGCTGAGGCAGAAGGATCCCCGGAGCCCAGCGGGAGGCCAGAAGGATGTTGGATGACATTTAAAATGATGAGAGAGTTAAAAAAAAAAAACAAAAAAAACTGTCAACCAAAGGCTGTACATGGTAGCTCACACCTGTT